>APFE031412488.1:0-87705 GCA_000404065.3 Pinus taeda | reverse complement strand
GTGGGTCTTTGATCCAACATTAGAGTCTATGGAATCATGATTAACATTTCTTTTTTTCTCATCATGAGTTTCCTTTAGTACCTTTTCACCATTAGTGGCCATTCCTTGTAGCAACTTATTCATATTTATTGTCAATTCTTCCATCTTATCATCCATGCCATCAATTTTAGCATCCATCCCATTCATTTTAGCATCCATGCCATTCATCTTAGCTTCCATGCCATCCATCTTAGCTTTTACGCCCTTCTTTAAATAATCCATCTTAGCTTCTACACCTTTATTTAAACCATCCATCTTAGCTTCTACATCTTTCCTTAAACCATCCATCTTAGATTATGTTGCTTTTTGTGCAAATGACACTTGTTGCACTTGTTCTTGTAATTTTGATATATCATGTAGCATTTCTTCCTCTTCTTCATGAGTCATGCTAGATCTTTCAAGTTTCTTACTAGGTGTATGCATTTTCTTTCCTCAGCGCAGCCGTTACCGATAATAATGCTCTACTAGCCCTTTGAATTCCTTCAAAATAAATTTTCAAACCAATATTAAGCAAAAATTTAAAAGAATCTACACACCTTTTTTTCACTTTGTAGGAGAACAATATTGCCTCTGATGTATCTCTGTACTTTCAAATCCTCCAGTTTTGAAAGTCTGATCTGCAGTAGCACACTGTGTCTTCTTTCCAATGCCACCAGTCTGATCCAAATTGGATTCTCCAAGGAAGAGTTATGCGAAATCTCCCACAGTGACCTGATTATAGATTAGTTCAATAGAGCGAACTTGTACGATGTGTCATGAGTCACAATTTCAACCTTTGGCTCTAAAAAATATATACAAGAAACTATATTCTGTTCGATTTCTATAACTTCTGATGAAATTTCAATCCAATGCTCAGAGAGAAAGTTATGACAGTTTTCCCCAGGTGACCTATTTTGAATGTAATTCAGGAGTCTACAAAAGACCAACCTCCTCAGATCATATACCCGCAAATATAGTGCGAAAAGCTCTGAAATTTGGACCCGAGATGCAACGCGATTTCTTCTCAAATGGGTTTTTTTTTAGCTTCTAAAACATCACAGAAAAAAAGTTATACTGAAAATTCCATGATGACCTATTTGGAGCAGCAAAACCCTAGAATCCAAAGCTTTGATACCAAATGTTATGAAACCAACTCAAGAAAAGATAGAAAAGATAGATCAACACTTTAGAATTCAGCCTCTTTGAGGGGTCAACCTCCTTTACATTACATAAATGAACAATTCTTGGATGATTGAAATGAAAAAACCTCCTTTCTATATATAGGAATCTACAAAGTCACAATATAACCCAGCCGACCTGACAATACTAATATAAAGCCACAAAAATAACAATAGAGGGATTCTATGGGGCACAGTCATAAAAATATGATGAAAATAGGGGCAGAAAAATATTAATAAGAGATACACCTATAATAGTAATGGGGTAATCACTAGTATTATAGGGACCTAACAGTTGTTTTATCCTTCTTGAGGAACAATTGCAATGAGTGGCCTTATTAGCCAGCCTCTTCACATTAATCAACATGTTTTGAGAAGTACCAACATCAACGGAACCAGTTTCTTTCCTAGACACCACTCGTTCCTCGAAATGGATTCCTCTTTAAGCTCTTTTTTGACTCTTTAAACATGAAAGATTTCCGTGAGCTTGTCCTTTCCAGCTCATTAACGGATTGGAAATGATTTCTCCCTCATATTGTTTTATGCTTCTTCAGACTTGAGAGACAAATATACGAAAAAGAACTTTCAGAGTTTCCTTTTCATCCCTTTTCAAACTGTATAAACATTGAAAGGATCAAGTTATCATTATTGTTAAACTCGTTAAAGACATCAAATAGTGACAAACTTGCCCATCTAGATAAGATCGTGTTTCACCTTTGCTAGACTTGTTAAAGCATCAAATAGTGATGGATTCAGCCAAAGGGTCAAATTATACAGCAAGCATATGTTATCCTCCTCAAGCTTGATAAAAATAAAGAGGTACTCATCAGTAATGACTAGGGAAAATGGGAAAAAGGGGAGAACTCTTTATGGTAGCAAGTCACTCTTGAACGCGACACTTTCACCTCATCACCATGATTATGTGGGTTAGGTCATTCAACTTGATGGTTATCACACTGTTTGTCTATCATACCATCCATTACTTTGTTTTGGGTCAATTCTATCAATTCATTTTAGTGTCGCCAACATGTTCAAGAGAAGTCATTCAGTTCAATCTTCATCCTTTTCAATACCGTAAACCTTCATTTTCATGACTACCATTCTTGAACCTTCTGTCATCAGTCGATTTTCATCTCCAAAATAATTTAGCTCATTTCGTGTCATTAATTTCGTATACATAAAGGCCCTCCTATGACAAGTCACTTCTTGTTGACATGAGTACATCATCCAAGAAGTTGACTTGGAAACACCCCTTCAGTACCTTGAGGCTTGCATACATCAATGGCAGGTTTCTTTCTTTTGGCGATAGGTTGACATCACTAGCCTTCAACTGAAGGACTGTATGGTGTTCAACATAAAATCAAATCATTATCATTATCAGTGATTCCTCTCGTGTCCATTAACTACTTACATCACTCGGTAGTAATTAGACAATGTCTTCCCATCTTTGACCTCAAATAATCTATTCAGATAGTTAGACTTGTACTTGAGCGAAATATTGAAGGAGATTGAAGACCCTGGATCTAGTTTCATTCATCTGGGCTGCGATATTTTCAGGAGTACTAAATCAAATGTACAATGGCCTTACATTCATGGTCATCTATTCATGGGTGTATATCTATAGATAACTATATTTGTACATATGTAATGAAAGTTTATAAGCTGGGTATGCCTTCACCCAGTGAGTTCATGAGAAATAATAAAATTATCATGATATATGTATGTAACTGATGCAAGTCACCTTCTACCTCGAAACCTCTTCTCCACAAATTAAATCATTTCACTTGACATACATTGTTACGACTTCATGCTTTAGGGGGAAACTATTACAGATGCGTTTGGGCACATCAACCCCAACTTACAGATCAATATTATTAGGGCCGATAAAACCCTAATTTAGTTATTACATGCCATAAATGAAGTTGAACATCAGAATGCCTAGCTTCCCAAGAAGTTCTATGAGAAAAATCATCCAAAAATTGTCTCTACTAGGATCAACACAGGTAAATACACTACCGGGGTGCACTGCAATGTAGCCTAGTACACTACTAGGGTGCACTACAGTGCAACCCAGTACACTACCATGATGGATTGTAGTGTAGCTATGTACACTACAAGGGTGCACTGGGTGAATTTGAGTGAAATATGGATTGGAGTTTGGAATATTCATATCAATAGGATGCCTTTAGAAGTTTCCTAAGGCTATCCACTCCTTTGGGTTTTAAATTGGATGAGGGAGGGAGTTAAGGAACATCAATCCCTTTATCCCTTCCTCCATGGAACTAAATCCTAAGTTTGGCAGGGCATTCATTATAACCATTTCTGGCATAACTTCCTTCACTCACCTATAAAAATATCACTCATATAAGTGATCAAGGGTTAGAAATCATTGAATTATAGGGAGATGTTGTTAGTACGAGACTTGATTTGGTTTCTAGTATTGTAATGATGTCAAAATATATTGATTTTTATGAGGAGAGGATGGGATTGAATTGGAGGAGTGACATTGAATCAAGCAAATTGCGTTGTAACTCTTACTTTTACTAATAAAGTGTTCAAATTTTTCTCCATATGTTTGTATTGTTCATTGATGCTTTCATATGTGTATTATGAACTTGATTACATTCTATGTTTAATGAATAGATCATTATCATATTCTTTCATCTGTTTTTGTCGTTTTTCTATGTGCAGCTACTTCTCAAGCGAGTTAAGGATGGAAAGGAGTGACATAATTGGTCAAGGGAGATAAAGAGTAAGTGAAAGTTACAGGTAGGCTTATTTACTGTCTTATTTAATCTATTGGTTATAGAAAAGGTAGAGAATCCTTTGCACTCTTGTTCTAGCCTTAGCTACTAGTCTAGGGGTTTAAGCATTTATCCGTAGGCACTCAAACTTCCCAAAACAGTCAGGGAAAACTAATGTCATGACATTGTACTATCAGTACTCTCCCTCGTCCATTCCTCAATGAAGTTAAGCTCTTGGAACATAAGGGGCCTTAACTTCGAGAGTAAGTTGACGTATTGGAAATATCAAATCTAGAAGGATAAACTGGACATCATAGTTCTACAGGAAACAAAAGTAACTAGGGAGAATCTTAATGAAATAGCTTGTAAAAGTTGGCCCTCGGTGGAATCTATGGTATTGTATGTAGGAGGTTACACAAGTGGGTTGAGAACCCTTTGGGATTCCAAAGTAATTTCCTTCCAGTCTTGGATAACCTCTCACAATACCCTCTCACGTCAGTTTCACTGTATTTTCTATACAAAAAAAATATGTCTTACTAGGGTCTATGCCCTAAATTTTCCTTGGGAAAAGATGGGTTTTTAAAAAAAATTGAGGTACTTAAAGGACCTATTGGATTGTACCAACTCGATTATAGCTCGGGACTTCAACTTTTATCAGGGATGTGGGAGAAAGGAAAGGAGGAGTCAGATGATTAGACCCAATCTCCCTATCTTTACAACAGACCATTTAGGATATGGGTGTTGAGGATGCATACATTTTGAATGGTTCCTACACATGGAACAATGATATGGGAAGGAGGCGTCAGATTACTTCAAGCCTAGATCGCTTTCTTATTTTTGATAACATCCTTGAACAGGATCTCCTTCTTGAAGCCTCGATCCTTCCATATCTTGGGTCAGATCACTCGCTCATCCGTTTTCATATCAATTTTGTGGATGGCCCCAAGAAATCACCCCTTATGGCTAGAAAGGCCAAAATTCTTGGCCGAACTCGAAGCTCTGTGTACATAAATCAACGTAATCGGTAGGAAAGTAACATAAACCTTCAAACTCGAATTAAAGGGACTAAAAGGGGAAATCAACGAGTGGAATAGCAAGGGCTTGGATAAAATGCATCACGAGAAAGGAAGGTTGGAAAAAAATATGCAAGAAATCCAACAACAGATCATTCACGAAGGCCACTCATAAAACTTGGCCACCCAACAGGGGGTGGTTCTAAAAGACATTGATAAATGAAGAAAATAGGAGGAAATGCCTTCGAGGAAAAAATTCATGGTCCAGTGGCTTAAATAGGGGGAGTGAAACACAAAATTCTTCCATAAAACCATGGTAAAACACAGGCAGCTTAACCATATCCTTTTTCTCAATGGACGTGATGGAAGGTGTCTTGTAGAGTGCGAGGAGATAATGAATGGCTTGATTGGGTACTTCCAAAATTTTTTCACGGAGTCAAATGTAGATAGAAGAGATGCCATTAACTGCATCAAGTAGTGTATCCTGAATCTAATCTTGGAGGACCAAAATGAGGCCCTCATGTGAACAGTCTCATATGCAGAAGTTGAGGAATTTTTCTCGCCTCTCCCTTTGAGCAAAGCTCCAAGCCTGGATGGTTTCACCTATGAGTTCTTCGAAGCTTCATGGCACCTTCTTTGGCTGGAAATTCATGAGTTGGTAGAAGAGTCGCACCACTCTCAGAAGCTCTGGTTAAGACATAATGTGACATTTCTAACACTAATCCCAAAGAAAGGTGTGGCCTTCAACCCAAGCTGATTTCGACACATTTCTCTATATAACTTGATCTATAAAGTTATCTCATGTATACTGGTTCAATGATTGAAGCCCCTCCTAAATGGGATCATAAGGCCCGAGAATTTAGGGTTTGTGGAAGGCTGCCAAATAATGGATGGTATCCTAGTTACGCATGAAGCAATTCACTCCTTATACGCTTCAAAATCATAAATTATGTTTATTAAATTACATCTTTCAAAGGATTATGAAAATTTGATCTCGAACTATCTTTTGGCATTCCTAGAAGCATTTGGTTTTCATCCTCATGGATAAGTTGGATCAATTTTATGATTGAAACCCCTTTCTACTACATTCTTGTAAATGTGGCTCCCTCGTGCAACTTGAGTTGAACTAGGGATTTGAGGGATGGGGATCTAATATCCCCCTTCCTTTTCATGAATACAGTAGAAGGAATGAGTAGGCTTATAATGGTGATGGTGGAGAATAGATCCCTCCATGGGGTTAAACTTGCCTAGTTAGCACCTACCATCACTCACCAAAAATTCGTAGATGACAACATGTTGTTTGGAAGAGAAATTTCAATAGGGATCTGGAACATTGATTAATGGTGACAAATCTGATATGTCCTTTTTCAATACTTATCTCCAGTCCAAAATCACCTCGTTTAAACCATTGGATTTAGAATTGGATATATTCTAAGAACTTATCTTGGTGTCCCTTTGGTGGCTAATTTGTTGAAAGTATGAGACTGTAAGGAGATGCTAAGTCGTATCGACAAGAAACTCTCCAGCTATATCTTTCAAGTTTTAAACTCTCCATGACAATTAGTGATCCTAAATTTTTTTCCTCTAAGCCATCTCAATTTACTAGCTCTTCACCCTTTCATACCCATGCAACATATATAAATATCTCTAAGGAAAATTCCAGAGCTTCTTATGGTTAGGTCTGCACATAGGTCGAAAATGGACCCTTGTTGCACGAGAAAATTTGTGTAGATGAAATGTCTATGTTGGCCTTGGTTTGAAGGACACATAAATTTTATCTTAAACCCCCAGCCATAAAGTCTGGTGGTGATGGTTGCAAGATGCATAGGAGATTTGGATGGAGGTTTGGTCATCGAAATATGGCTTGGATGGTTATCAGGAGCCTCTAAAAGCCCATAATAACCTGTCGAGTGCATCCTTAATGGAGAATAGGGAGAATGTCAGCAGAGTGTTGATTCAAGACCATGGCTTTTGAGAGATCAGAAATTGAAGAAAACTTAGATTTTATGGGGATGGCTGGATGGACCATCATAAACCTAGTTTGGAAGACCGTTTACAAGATATTCAAGCCTTCACCACCCCTTTGGGTATGAAAAAGGTTATATACTTTTGGAAAGGCTCCAATGAATCATCAGAGTGGAGAATTTCAAAAGCTCTCGATCTTTGCCTAGTATTGGATCCCCCTTTGGATTGGGAAGCCCTCACCCTAATCCTATCATAGTGCCCCATTCTTAGAAACAGTGAACCATACAAAATTCATTTTGGACACATCCTAAAATGTATATTCTCTCTTAAAGGATCCTATTTGATTCTTCCACTTGTTCTGACCAAGCTCCTGACCCATTATCAAAAATAATATGGTACTCAAACATGTGGCCAAATGTATCTTTCATTATTTGGCTTATTCGACATAGTAAGCTCCTCACATGGGATAAAATCATGAAAAAAGGCTTTTGTGGCCACTCTTGTTACATCTTGTGCACTAGGGAGGAGGAATGAACATATCACTTACTAAACTTTTGTTCTAAATCGTGGGAAATTTGGGACCAACATGTTACATTATTCGAAATGAGTGATTGGTTGGACAATAGTTTAAAGGAATATTTAGAGAAGTGGTGATGAATTCTCTTCCCGAACCCCATTGTCACCAGAGCATGGTGCATATCATGGGGATTTATTCTTGGCACATTTGGAAACTAAGGAATAGACTAGTATTCCATTCACAGAACATACAGACTAACCAAGTATGGAAAAAGATGATATGTAATATTAAAGAAACTATTTTAATATCTCGTTGGTTGGATGAATATTGGAAGGTGACAAAGACGGGATGTGAAATATTAATTGCGCTCAACCTCAATCCAACCCTCACCATCCCTGGTCTCGCAGGCCCAAGTTCTCTTAAAGCCCATTCCCCAAATGTATTCACTTCCCCCCCATGGGGATTCCTCAAATTAAACTTTTACAGAGCCTCTAATAGAAACCCGAGTCTATATGGCATGAGGGGAATACTTCTGAATGACAAAGTGAAAACTACGAAAATTTGTGGAGCCTCATGCAGAAGCACTATGAATAACATGGAATAGTTTCTAGCACTAGAAAAGGGACTACAAGTTGTAGCAGATCTGGGGGTGGCTAAACAAGGTGATTAATAGTTGGGGGCTAGAACTCATCGATGAACATACTCTCTCAAGGATCACTTCTTTTGAATATGTAATTACAGAGCATGTTCACTGAGATGGAAATAAGGTAGTAGATAATTTTCCTAATTGGGGTTGTGATTATCACGACCAAGAACTCATGAAGGACTGACCCCCACCCATGCCAGATACATCCATGGAAGATTTGAGCATGATCATGGGTTCAGAGGAGGCCTCCCTGCTTGGGGTGAGAAACATAGAGGAAGATGTTCCTGAGGCAACATGTGGGTGCCTATGGTAAACATGTGGCTACAAGATGACAGGATGGTCTCACAACCCTCCCATATTACCTTGAGTACCAGAGATAGTAAATATTTGTGTGGGAAACCTCAAGTCACATTGGGTCTTGTGGAAGGTGGTGGGGGTGTTCTATGGTAATTCGAAAGTGGATAGAGTTTTGGAGCATGTGTTTGGAGCGATGGGAGAAGAGGAGTGTGTTGTATAGGTACTTTGGGCCGAATGAAGGGTTGAAATTTTTGTGGAATGTTTTTCCCCTAGTCATGGGTGTGCGTAGTTGCCAATTTCTTAATTGGGCTCAATAAGAGAAAGTTTGCAATGAATGTGGTGTATGTTCATCTAGTGGGGGTGGTTTGTTATGCCTTTAAGCTTGTTTGGTGCAGTTTCATTATGGGCTAGTTGTGAATTTTCCTTTGGTGGAGCGATATTATCGAAGTTTTCCTTATGAGCTAGTTCACAGGGTCCTTGGCTGTGGGGTGGTGCTATTGGAAATACTATCATGGGTTTTGGTTTTCTGGAATTATGAGGGGTTGCTTTAGGGATTGTGTATTCTCCTAGTTCAAGGTGAGAAATAGCTCTATAAGTTGTGGGTGCCTGGCATCGGAGGGAGAGTAGATTCAACCAGAGCTAGTGGTCTTTACCCCTGCATTGATTGTTTGGGAGCTATTGGAAGGGTGGTCTTTGTCTCGATTACTTGGTGTTAGAATTTGAAGCATGCAACGAACTCCATATTTAGGTTATTCCTCAACCCACGTGCCAACTAATTAGGGAATGCGCGTCATGGCTAAGCCTCGACCTCGGCTCGAGCTAGTTTTTGGCAGTGGTGGAGGGAATCCAGAAGGTCTAAGTGTAGAGGGTTTGAGCCGTCCGACTTCAGGAGGAAGATGTGGTGGCCATCGGGGTGTTCTAAACATGGGGTGTCAGCAGTTTGAGGTGGTATATGTGAGGGATCAGCGAGCTGTCGGGGGCACCTCACTATGTCCATTTTGTAGCGAGGGGTTTTGGTTTGTTGCGGTGTTTCCATGTGTCATGTGTTGGTGTGTCACGGTCTTCGTGGTCAGCTATAAGGCTGCTGCATGGAGCTCTGCCAAGTTTTGTTTCAATCAATTTTGTATCATCCATAGAACTCAAACTGGGTTAGATAGGTGGAGCACATCAAATTGATAGTAACTTTGAAAAAAATGCATTTTTCCGAAGCCATACATGGGAGCGTGTTGTGGTGGTCTGATGTAGCCATAATGTTCTATCAGAGAAGGTCGAGAAATTGGAGGCCAAGATGGCCCATTTCAAAGAGCATGTCCACTACTCCTTTCATCTTCCTCCATTACCTGGTATAGCTCTAGACGACCCAACTTCCGTTGCCTTTGCAGCTGCCATAGGTACATGTGCTTTATCTATTTTGTATGTTTATTGGGGCCTATGGCCTTTAAAATTGTGGATTGTGTCTCTCTTTGCTTTTTTGTTTCATTTCCATATGCTTTTGGTGATAACCAACAAGCCTGGTTGGGGTGAGACTATTGAAATGTACCTCCTAAGCCATTTCATCGGGCCTTGGGCTGTGAGGTAGTGCTATTGGGAAGGCTATTGTGGTTTTTAGTTTGCTGGAATTTTGAGGGGTCTCTTTAGGGGGGTTGTATGTTGCTAGTTCGAGGTGGAAAATAGCTCTACAAGTTGTCATTTTTCAGTGTGAGATGTAGAGGAGCTTCATCCAGAGATGGTGGTCTTGCCCTGTGCATGGATCATTTAAGATATATTAGAAGGGTGGTATTCCTATCTCTTAGGTGGTGTGAGGATTTCAACCATATGGTTATCTCCTTATTCAGGGTGGCCCTCACCCCACGTGCCACCTAATTGGGGTTAGCCAGTATTTTCTAAGTCAGGACCTCGACTCAATCTAGTGGTTGACAGTGGTGGAGGGAATACGGAAGGTCCAAGTGCAGAGGGTTTAATTTGTGCAACCTCAGGAGGCAAAGTTGGTGGGAGGTCGGGGCATTCAAATGTGTGGGGTAAGTAGCTCTAAGTGCTAAACACGCAAGCTCGGCTGGTTGTCAGGGTGACCTACCTCAGCCCATTCTAGAGCTTGGGGGGTAGGTTCCTCGTGGTGGTTCCACATGTCATGTGTTGGTGTGTCAAGGTGGTCGTAGTGAGTGACAAGGTTGTTGCATGAAGCAGTGACAAGTTGTGATTTAGTCAATTATGGATCATCTTGAGAATTCAAAGCAGGTTATATAGGTGGAGGATGTCGAATTGATAACAATTCTGAACAAAATGCATCATTTCTAATGTCATACCTGAGAGTGTGTTGTGGTGGTCTCGTGAGGCCAAAATTTTCTATTAGAGAAGGTCAAGAAGCTAGAGGCCTAGATGGCTCATTTCGAGCAGCATTTCCAATGCTCCTTTCGTCCTTCGCCACCTCCCAGTACATCTCGAGACAAGCCAACCTTCATCACCTCTGTGATTAGTATAGAGACATGTGTTTTATATGTTGTGTATGTTTACTAGGGCTTGTTGCGTTTCCTATTGTTGATTGCGTCTCACTTTGGTTTTTTGTTTCATTTCCATATGCTTTTAGCAATAGCCAATAAACGTGGCTCAAGAGAGATTACATGTGCTTTTCCTCTAATGTATTTCCATTCCAGCCAATGAATATAAATTTGACTTATAAAAAACAATATGGTTCTTCTCACAAGTATGTGTCATCGGTATTCATTGAATGCATGATTTAATTATGCATCCAAAAAATGTCTACACTTGAAATTTGAGTAAACCTATAAAGAGATAAGCCAAAAACACAATAAAAAAGTTGGTATCTTCTTTTCTCTCCAACATTTAGAGATATTAATTTATTATTTTAGCTATCATTTTATTATTTTTCCTTGAGAGGCTACTTTTAGGCTGAAATTTCTTCTAATGGTTACTTCTCGCTAACTATCAAACTAGATGTTTATTGCTCCATTAAAGAGTTCCTATTAACTTGGGTCAATATGGATATATAAAAATCCTTGAGAAATTAGGTAGGTAGAGAGAAATGCATCCTCCAAGCATATTACCTGAAATCCATGGACTCAAAGTGTACTAGAAGTAATATGAAATCATAAAGTGATCACAACTTCATTTAAGTTATGAGTTAAATAAATAATAAACCTTGATTATACTTAAAAAATATTTTGAACAAGAAATAACCAAATATAATAGAAATTTATAATTCGTTTAACATAGAATAGAAAAATAAATATTTGAAACTTATATTAAATACTAATAAATTATTTTAAACATTATTTAACATGCTTTATACTAAAACATTTTAATTTCTATTTTCTATAAAATTCTTTCTAATTGTATATATAGAATATATTCTAATTATTCGGCCTCTCAAGATGAGGTTAGATGTCCCATCAATTTAAAATATATATTTACAACCACCAATACAATTTTCTTTATAAAAAAATACAATAATTTATTAAAACCATATATTTATTATTAATTATATGTATGATTTTTTATAAAAAAAATAAAAAAAATTAATATCAAATATATATATCTATATATATAATCTCACATTACATTATCATTTGTATTATATCTTAAATCCTTATTAATTAGCATCTATTAAGTTTATAGAGGAATCAAATTTCAAAGTATAAAAGGTTTGCAACTCATGAAATTTCATAATTAAAATCAAACTATATTGATTATATATATAAACATACATAAATTCCATGTTAAGGAAAGAAAACATTTCACATTTCATTTATATTTACCAACCCATCAATAAAATATTTAGGCCATAAAGTGTTTTCATATGAAAAACACTTTCCTCTAGCCCACTTGTCAACCCTGTGCATCGTTGGATTATATGTTAGAGGATTACAAGAAGTTTAGCCATTCGATTGTAAAGTAGTTGCAAAGAAAAATTATTAAACATAACTCAATACCTTACGTTAAGGTTCAAATGCAGGCAGTACGGCTAATGGGTAAACATGGACTTCCCTCAGTGCTGATGTTGGCTCAATTGCAACCTATTCCCTGCGGTCCGAGCTGTGCTATTGGTGTTGTAAACCCTAAGTGAATTCAACTCTTGAGCTATACCTCGGTGAATTAAGATCATTCATGCAATTCTTCCAATGTTTGCGTAAACTCATGTAAACAAATACTTCTTCCGAATGAAGAATATGGGTACCACTAGTACTTCATGCAATCCTGACAACATCTGTGTTGGTCTTCCACTCACACATATATGATAATAACTTAAATATATGATAATAACAATTTTAAACTTAAATATATGATAATAATAATTTTAAAAATATTACCGCCAAAACATTTAGAGTCTTTTCCCCTTTAAATACATTAAAATGAAATTAGAATTTATTAGATCTAGTCAAAATAAGGTCACTTGTTCCGTAAACTAGGAGGTCTCATACACAAATTTGGTGTCTCTTTTGGTCATGACATTCAAATTAGATGATAATAAAAATAATAATAATTTGGTGTCTAGTTTGGCCATGACCTTCGAATTAGATGATGACGATGATAATGATAATAATAATAATAATAATAGGTCAATACATTGTGCCCTAAAAATTGGAGCACAAAAACCACCTAGGACACAAATTAATAAATATTTGGAGTTAAAATATATATAACACTTTGAATTAGACGTATATTTATATATTATATATTTTATGTTAAATGAAACTATTTTTGTTTTTTCTTTTTCAAGCTTGACCTTTAGCTTGAGAATGTAAGTTATCAAAATCACTCTTGACCTAGGCCACCTACAACCTTTAAAGAGCTTGTATTTTTTCCCACAAATTTTTAAACTCTTAACCTTCACATTACTGTGTCACTTAGTTGTATAATGAAGATTGCTAAATAAATATATATTTATAATATTTTCAAATATATATATATATATATATATAGTAATTATAATAAAATTTAAATATTAGCTAAAATATTCTTTCCATAAATAAAATATATTTACAATATCTTTATATATATATTATATAGAATAATATATATATATATATTTTCTATTGAGTAATTATAATAAATTTATTCTATTTAGTCATTATAATAAAATTTAAATTTATGATGCTAAATATTCTTGCACATAAAATTTATTTGAAATTTAAATATCAAAATCAAATTAGTAAAAGCCTTTCACTTTAAAAACAACTCCATAGCTGCCACAATGTACCTAATTAGTAGCTGCCACAGTGTACCTGTTTGCACCACTTGATAGAATGTTAGAAGATTAAAATATTTTAAGACATTCGATCACAACCTCTAACTACCTAACTAAATCCGATAGGTTTGACTGCTTTTGTAGATTCTTTGATGCCTCTTGTAGCGGTTTGCTTCTTCGTGAGGACAGAAAATATCTGGTATCCTGATGTGATCCTTCACTGGAAAATGTCGACCAGAATATTAAGCATGGTAGGTGATTGATCCAATGTGAAAACCACTCTGGAAATTGAATGCAGGCGTAGGATTCTTCTCAATGTTGTGGAAATGAAACTGAAGAAGAAAGTAACAACGGGTGGGTAGTGGTAATGGATCATTTCCTCGAGTGGAAAAAATCGATGTGATCCACTCTTAGAACAATTGCCTTTGAAGGAGTCCAAGAATATACTGCTATAAGAAGTGGTCGCGGCAGCCCAACGAGCGAAGACGCTATAAGAAGTGGTAATGGTTTTAAATCCGGTACTTAGTATATGTTCCTAAGTATGTGCAGAAGCTTCATTAGCTCAAAATGCAAGAAATCAGGGTTTCTGAGTTCATTCTAACCTTCATGGTGCAAAGTCACATTGTTTCCTTCAGGAAACCCCATCACCAAGTCCAACTCAACGACCATGACTGTAGAAGTAGCATTGCATGATGAAAAAATTTCATCTTCCCATACCTTTAATCCAAGAAGAGTAATAAGGAAGTTCTACCATTTAAAACTTTTATCCAAATGACTTTCTTCATTTGAGAAGAAGCTGCATATAACTGTAAAAAATTATGCAGTACTGGTAGCTTAGTTATTATAACTTTATAGAGAGATGTTCTTCTTTTCTTCATCGTCCAACGCATGGATGATCTGCGAAAAATTGTAAAAAATTCATCTTATTATTATTATTTCTGTTGATTTACATGGGTGTACAAGTGTTTTTTTGTACTTTCGACTCTGTAATTTAATTATAAGTTTATACAAAGCAAAGCAAAGCCTGGATTTGCCTTCTTTTCTCTTCCTGTGATTTGTTCTATCGAAATCCAGACTGGAAATATTTTTTTGTTCTCTTTTGGTGCGTCCTGGTCATGGAATGTGAGGGAATGGGATGAGAGATGAGCTGTATTCACATATCCTCATTTTCGGAATTTGACCAATGTGAAAGACATGATATGCTCATAAACCCGACTATGAATGTGGGGAAATCATTGGATTTTTCTGGGTAGAGTGATTTTTATTTTACATGCTGGTAAAGCTGGGTCAAGCATAGCTTCATGCTAATTAGGTGCCCACAATGTCTCTATGGCTGTCTTGCGAGGTTCATAGTCGCTGCTTAAGAATTTTCAATTATCATCTCTTATCTATATGCTTATCATTTCATTCATATTGGTTGATATTGGTACTAAATCACTTCAGGATAAGTAGCAAATGATAGTTTTTGTCTTTTTGTTTAGGCTATGCATAAAGGCGGCAACAACTGCTGTTATGTGGTGGATTTGTATCAATTTGTAGAAGAACATTTCCTAGTATTGTAGCCAGTCTTTTCACTTTGAATTTTAGAGGGTTAGGGTAAGTACCCTAGTCTCGTAATTAGTGTGGCAAATCGTTTTGGGAACAATTCCTTTGTTGTTTGTGCATGCTTTTGGCATTTGGCTGATGGGTTCAGACTGTCATCAGTTGGATTTCAGGCAGACCAATATTTGTTGAAATGCTGGAAGAAGTTTCACATGGCCAAAAGATTATTCAGATGGGGGAGCATGCTCTAGTGAGATTGGAAACCTACACAAATGCACATCAGCCAAATAGTGAACCAACCATGAAATATAAGGAATCCACTAACATTCAGAAGCTTCGGTGTGTACAACTATTTTGGACATAGAAAAAATACATGGTACTGACTTATCAGTAGCCTATAGTGGTTACCTCGATTTTGGCTCTAAAATATAAAAATATTTTTAATTTCTGCTCATTTTATTGTGACTGAACAAACATTGCTTATATGTTGCAAATTATGCATCCTAGTTAGTAGATTATTTGTCTTTGTAATGGTCATGTGTTCATTCTGATAGACACTCAATTTGTGTGTTATCTGCAGGTTTGGTCGATAGTGAGAACATTTGACGTACCACAAAAGTATAAATTATTTGATCATAGTTGCAGTGTGAGGGGTTGGGTAACAATAGGAAGCATTAGAAATGTTAATGTCAAATATGGCTTGCCACCTAGAGTAAGCACACAAAGATTAGAAATACTGGACGACAATGAGCATGTTTTCAATATTAAAATTCTGGTGATCATCAGTACAATTGACCTCTTTTGGACAGGTTTAATTTTGCATGATAGAGATTTATGATGTTACAACAGTTCAATTATAAATAATGAATATTTGCATTAAGATAGCTGTATGGTAAATTATGTTTTTAAGTTTAAAGTAGCTTAAATATTTTTCATTTTTTCCATTGGATGGGATATCTATTTCTCTTTGGTAGTGCAATTAGAGATGGCAATAATGGATGAGACTGGCTAGTTTTAGCTGGTCAAGAATGTCTAGTCTGTGCTTGTCTTGAGTAGTGTAAAATTTCAGCGATAGATTGTTGAGGAGAATACTGAAAGAGGTAATGATGACACTAATTGAGGTAAAAGATTTAATAAATCCCAAGTTCAGTGTTTTTATTGTAAAAAGTTTGGTGATTATGAAAGAAATTGTTGGAAAAAGCAAACACAACAAGTTAATTTTTTTGAAGAAAAAGAATAGGTTGACACTTTATTCTTAGTTTCTTATTCAACTAATAATGTTTCCAAAGAGGTGTGGCTTATGGATAGTGGTTGCACCAAGCAATCACATGACACGAAACAAAGATGGCTTTGTAGAGATAGATGAATCTACAAAATCTCATGTACTATTGGGAGATGACAATCAAGTTGAAGCTAAAGGTAAGGGAAGAATTGTTGTGAAGACAAAACAAGGAAAAACCAAGCACATTAATGATGTTTTATATGTTCATGGTCTAGCACATAATTTGTTGAGAGTGGGGCATCACCTTAAAAAGGGATATTTGTTTATTTTCAAGGACAAGCATTGCATAGTCTATGATACAAATGATCACATTAAAATTATTGTTAAGACTAATATGCTGCAAAAAAAATAAAATTCTTTCAATCTCCCTTATGAAGCAAGTACAACTTTAAATGTTGACTATCATGATAGTTCCTCGCTATGACACATAAGGTATGGACATTTGAATATGAAAGGCTTGAAATTGTTATATAACAAGAAAATGGTCAAAGGTTACCACTTATTGGTTCCATTCATAATAAGGTCTCTAAAGGGTGTATTCTAGGTAACCAACATAGAGACTCATTTCCATTAGGAGAATCATGGAGAGCAAGTAAACCATTGGAACTAGTGCATGCAAACATATGTGGTCCTATCCAAACCTTGTCTCTTAGTAGAATAATATGGTTATATTTCATTAAAGAAAAATCTTAAGCATTTTCCATATTTCATCAATTTAAAGCTCTTGTGGAAAAGCAAAGTGGTTATTGTCTAAAAAAATTATGCGCAAATACAGGGGGACAATTCACTTCTAATAAGTTTTATTCTTATTGTAAAATATTCAAACGTAATTGATAGCTAGTTATACTCCCAAACAGAATGGCATTGTTGAATGTAAGAATAAAACAATTGTTGAGATGGCTAGAAGCATGATGAAAGGTAAAAACATTCCAAACATTTTTTCGTTGAAGCTATAGCTACATTTGTTTATATCCTTAATATATTCCCAACAACAAGTGTGCAAAATATTACCCCTTATGAAGCATGGTGTGGAAGAGAACCCAATATTTCTCATTTAAGATTCTTTGGTTGCATTGACCCTGGTTATGTTCTTGCTGCAAAGAGAAGAAATCTTGATGATGAAAGTGTGAAATTCATTTTTATTGGATATTGTGAGGAAACCAAAGGTTATAGATTGTACAATCCAAAAACTGAAAAATTAATGATTAGTCGTGATGTGTAATCACTATGTGCAACAATAAACTCCAAGTATTGTTGTACAAGAAGATTAATCTTTTGTTTCTGCAAATCCATCAAGTAATCAAAATACTTCTCATGCTACATCCACTCCATCATTTTCTGCTACTTCAAGTCCCATTTCAAGTCTAAGTCCTCCTCCAAAAAGGACAAAATCTTTAAATGAAATTTATGGTTATAGTAATTTTGCTTTGATGTCATTGAAGTAGAACCAAGATGTTTTGAAGATGCAGTAAAAGAGTGAGTTTTGTGCAAAGCAATGGATGAAGAGATGGTAGCAATTAAAAAATATGCAACATGGGAGCTTATGGATCCTCCTACTGAAAAAGAAGTCATTGGGGTGAAATGGTTGTATAAAATCAAGTATGCAACTGATGGACCAATACAAAGGCACAAATCAAGGTTAGTAGAAAAGGGATATGCTCACCAACCAAGTATTGACTACAATGAAACATATGCTCCTGTTGCAAGATCTGATACAACCAGAAACGTTTTGTTATTGGCACCACAATATAATTCCTTAGTTTATCAATTTGATGTTAAATAAGCCTTTCTAAATGGTGATTTGAAATATGTTCACCAGTATCAAGGACATGAAGAAGTATAAAATAAACACAAAGTCTACAAACTAACAAAGGCTCCTTATGGGATTAAACAAGCTCCAAGAGCATGGTACAAGAGAATTGACACTTATTTTTTAAAAATGGGTTTAATAGAAGTGAAAATGAACACACATTATATATCAAGTCAAATGGTAATGATATAATAAATGTGTGCTTATATGTAGATGACTTGATATACACACCTTCAAGTGATTTGTTAGTGGAAGAGTTGACGGACGCTATGATGACTGAATTTGAAATGACTAATTTGGGTTTGCTCCATTATTTTCTTGGCATAGAAGTAAGAGAGATGAATGATCGAATTTTTACTTCATAAGAAAAATATGTTTCAAATCTTCTTAAAAAATGGAAAATGGGAAATCGTCAACCCATGAGCACACCCGTGAATACAAATGAAATTTTTTCTCTAGAAGATGGTGCTGAAATGGTAGATGATCAATCCTATGGGAGTCTTGTAGGAAGTCTTTTGTATCTTACTACCACTAGGACTGATATTATGGATGTAGTAGGCTTCATATCGAGATTCATGCAAGTCCAAGTAAGATTCATTTTGGAGCAAAAAAAATAAATTTGAGTTATGTGAGTGGAACAAGAAATTATGGAATTTGGTATACTTCATCAAATAATTTTTGGTTGGTTGGTTATAAAGATAGTGACTCGGCTAGATCTTTTGATGATAGAAAAAGCACTTCAGGTTATGTATTAAGCCTTAGATCATGTGGAGTATTATGGTGTTCAAATAAGAAAACAACTATTTCATTGTCTTCTACAGAGGCAAAGCATATTGCAATAACAACAACAACATGTGAAGCAATTTGGTTGAAGAAAGTATTGTTAGATCTAAAACAAGAACCAGAATATGCCACAACTATTTACTATGATAACTTGTCCACCATTGCCATAACTAAAAATCAGTGTTCCATAATTGCACAAAACACATTGATATCAAATATCATTTCGTAAGAGACTGTGGCAAAAGGAGAAATTCAAATAAATTTGTGTGCAACAAATGAACAACTTGCAAATATATTTACTAAAGCACTACCTAAAGGGACGTTCAAATACTGAAGGGATATGCTTGGAATCACCTCATTAACCATTAAGGGGGAGTTTTGAGGATAATTCTTAAAATAAAGCTATGTATTTTTTGACAAATTAGCTAGCAAATTTTAAGTTTTGAGTTATCACAATTAGGGAAACAAATTTATGTAATCAGTGATCATTCAACATATTATTAGGGATGGTATATTAGTCAGATAATGGATAATGAAATTACAAATATGTGGGCTATATAATAATTTATTCATTTCTCCTATAAAGATATGAGATTCCGATGAGAGTTCAAATAATGGATTGAGAATCAAACTTCTCTTATTTTTGTTCATTAGTTTTGTTTATGTTTTGAAATGCATGCTCTTGCTAGATTTAACATAGATAAGATCAATGGGATCACTCACTCCCCGGAACTCAGATTTTGTAAAAGAGAACTATCTCTCCTTATTTGCAAATCTGTAGGGGGCGTGATTATTGTCTCTTATTGAAACCTGTGGCTTAAACTAAGGTTATTATAACTAGAAAGCCCTACAATTTTATTAGATTTGGGATATGAATTAAGGCAACAACATCTACTATTCTGTGGTGGATTTGTATCAATTTGCACAAACAAGTCTCCTATTATGGTAGCGAGTTCTTTCACTTTGATTTTCAGAGGATTAGGGTAAGTACCTTAGTCTTGTAATTAATGTTGCAGATCTTTTGAGGATCCATTCCTTTGTTGTCTGTGTGTGTTTTTGGCATTTGACTGATGGGTTGAGAATGTCATCAATTGGATTTTAGGCTAACGAATATTTGTTGAAATTCATGAAGAATCTTCACATTGCCAAAAGATAATTCCGACCGTGAGCATGTTGTAGTGGGATTGGATACCTACACACATGCACACTAGCCAAATAGTAAACTAAGAACTAAAAACAATACATACTACTCACTTATCAATAGCCTATTGTGGTTACTTTAGTTTTGGTTGTAAAATACAACAACATTTTTAACTTCTGCTCATTCTATTTTGACTCAAGAGACATTTCTTTTATCTAGAAATTCCACATCTTAGTTAGTAGTTTGGTTTTCTTTGTAGTGGTCATGTGCTCATTTTAATTACCGAACACTCAAGTTATGTGTTATCTGCAGGTTTGGTCGATAGTGAGAATATTTGACCAACCCCAATTCGTAGTTGCATTCATAGTTGCAATGTGAGGGGTGGTGTTACAATAGGAAGCATAAGAAATGTTAATTTCAAATTTGGCCTTCCAGCTACAGCAAGCATATAAAGATTAGAAATATTGGATTACAATGGGCATGTTTTCAATATTAAAATTCTTGAAGGTGATCATAGTCTATAGGTATCCTCTTTTGGATAGGCTTAATTTTGTAGGATAGAGATTTATGATGTTACAACAATTCAATTATTATTAATGAATCTTTTCATTAATCCAGGGGTATCGTAAATATTTTTAAGTTTAAAATATCCTAGATCTTTATCATTTTACCATTGGATGGGATATCTATTTCACTTTTGTAGTGTAGTTAGAGGGGGAAATCATCGATGAGACTCACCCTTTTTGGCTAGTCAAGCATGTCTAATTAGTTGTTTGTCTTGGTTAGGCTAAAATTTTGGCGATAGATAATGTGAGTGGTCTCATTCATTGCCTTGAATTCAAATTCTATAAAAGGGAGCTTAGTTCTCTAGTGAAACATTGGAGATATTGAACATCATCAACCACATTGCACTAGATTTTCACATGGAAGTTATATATTTTACACCAAAAGTTATGAATAATTTGCCACTGACATATCACTCATTTTTATCTATTATGTGACGATGTCTGAAATTTTACGTTGATGCAAAGTTAGATTTGGAAATATAGGGATCATATTGTTCATGAATTAATTTTATTTTATTTAGCTTATCTAATTTCATCTACTAAATGTATTTTATAGAATGTGTGAATTTTGAAAGCCATTTTGTTTACTAATTATCTTCAATGATTCTTTGTATGTCACAATGCTTGATTCTTTATATGTCACAATGCTTCTTGAATTTACGCCTTACAATTTTTCCTTTGCAACATCCGGTGCAATTGCTAGTTTAACCCTATCTATATATATATATATATATATATATATTATATAATATATATAACTTGTTTGCTAGTTTTTCAATGTCCTAAAATGACTAGAAAACCTAACATATGGCTTAAGTAGCCAAAATATTCCATACCAACCCTTAACATGACTATATTTTTACCCACAAAGTTTCAAATTGGTTATGTTTACACCATGACATGTATTTCCATAACACCTTGTTACAATCTATTCTAGTCACTCAAGCTAATTTAATTATTTGTATTATTTTTAGTTGTTTTATATAATTATAAGAAATGGATATTAGAATATTTCGCTTAATATGTTTATAAATATTTTTATTTTGGCTATCCATATTTTGTATTTTAATACTACATCAAGAATCATCTCCCTACTCACTCTCAATTACACTAAAAAATAGGGAATTCTTTTCAATAGAATAAAAAATGTGTACTTTTTCATTCTTTATAGAATTATTTTACATAATCATATGTCTCTCTCTTATACTAAGAAGTGGAAAATACCTATCAATAAAATAAAAGGTGTGTTACTTTTCTCTCTATAGAATTATTTTAGGTGACCGTATATCACATTATTTTTTCATTTTTTCATATTTTCTCTGAGGCCATTATATTACATTGGATTAGAGATTAGGAATAATAATTGGATCAGAGATTAGGAATAATATGCATAAATATGTCCCAGTATGGGTAGTGTATATTATATCGGAAATATCCATTGCAAGCCCTCTACATAAGTTATGTTTATTTGAAATATGTTCAACAAATAGGTTAATTAGATAACGAAAATATATCAGTATATTAAATTTATATATTTCTCACCCGTTTAATTTATTTCGATTTTCATATTTATTTTTGAAACTTAACTAAATCACCTTACTTTACCTTAAACTACATTATCTAATTAATCTCGTTGCTTTACATTCTCTTTTCCTCCCCTCTATCTCTCCTAATGTTCCTAGACTTCCACTTAAATTGGGTGATGGATCCACCCTCTACATCCTTTTTTTTAATAAAGTTACTCCACCTTGGCCATCAAACTACAATATTCATGTCATATTCCTAGATTTTTGTAAATATTTTATTTTTACTGCACTTAAAATAACATTATTTGTTGTATGAACTTATACTTTATTTATTTAATGGAAATTAACAAAATAGAAATGATGATGATGATGATTTCCTATATGTAACTTAAGTTAAGTGATGGGTAAAAAACAAAAAAAACAGTTGCAAACCCTAACCACTCCTTTCCCCCAACCATGGAAATGTTTTCCACGAAAAAGGGGGGGAATGGGGGGGTTGCGCTGTAGAGGACAGGAAGCAGGAGAAAGGCCAAGGGTTATTCTACCATGTCTGATGAGGACGAGATGGTTTTGAGCGCAGAGCATTGTAACTAGCAAAGACAGTCGTCTTTAAGCAAGCTAGGGGGAGACTGGTCTCGAAAGACAGTCTCAAGGCCCGGTGGAATTGAGTAGCTTCAAAGCAATGTTGACCAGATTCAGAAATATAGAAAAGTAGAGCTCATATAGACGATAACATAGGTATGTGATCTTAACCAGATCCAAAAGAAGAAAGAAAAAGACAAATAGTTGTTTTGCTTCTTGTAACTAGCAAAGACAGTCGTCTTTAAGCAAGCTACGGGGAGACTGGTCTCGAAAGACAGTCTCAAGGTCGGGTGGAATTGAGTAGCTGCAAAACAATGTTGACCAAATTAAGAAATATAGAAAAGGAGAGCTCATAGAGACGATAACATAGGTACGTGATCTTAACAAGATCCAAAAGAAGAGAGAAAAAGAAAAATAATTGTTTTTCTTCTGTAATTGTAAGTTCCTTAATTAGAGAAGCAGTTATCGATTTAAAATGTTAACTGCATTTCTGTCTTTATTTAAAAAAGGGTCAAAACTTAGGATTGTCGGGTGTAGGTCTCTTTTCGGTCTCTTTTGATGATATATATTTTTTTTTATTTCCTCAAAACAAATTTTCTCAACAGTAATGAATACTAAGTTGACAAATGAAATAATAATAGCAACAGAGAGGTACAATTATAAAAATCTTACAATGGCCAGTTAAACAAGAAAGTGAGAGACTATAGAAAAAATAAAACGAAATAACGTGCTATTAGTCGTCATGATCCCTGTCAAATAAACAAGACATTATTCAAAGTGCAAACAACTTGTTTAAAAGGATTAACATTTTCAGGTAGTCGAGGGGTTCCCCCTAAAACCTGAGGGTAGGGAAATAGACCCTATAGGGTTAACGCCAGTGGAAGAGGCAAGTACGGCTATTGAGACACACTAATTCACGACTTGAAGCTACTGTAAAGCATGCGAATCAGTGGACACCTTCCCACAAAATCAGAACCTCTACGAAAAAACCCCGGCCTAGACAGGTGATGAGACGAGTAAGTGTAATGGAGAGCTAAGTCTTAGGTAGCGTTGAAGCTATGTACAAGGCCCGAAGTCTGAGGACAAGGGGGGGGACTCGATAGCAGAATCCTTGTCTCCATAATTGTGCCGATGAAAGAATGGAATGGTGGAAAACAAACCTTCTCGTCGTGGTTACCCTTACCAGAAACCCGAAGGCTCACGATTACGACCTGAAAAGTAACTCGGTGAACTGTAATGGCACGAAAAATTCAACGATGAATAGGGTCTCAGTCTAGTAACAAGGGGGTAAATGGAGTTCGAGGATGGACCGAGACGACGTTCATAGTTGACTACAACTCCCAAACTCTTCGTTTCAAAAAAAAAACTTGTAGAAGGTTTAATATTATAGTACACAAAGTAAAACAAAGAATGAGTGAAATAACACATGAATTCGTATAGACATGGCCAAAAAAGAGCATGGCTGAAAACTGTATACATATATAAATTCTTCGACAGAAATCCAAAATTAAATTTACACAAATGGAGTTTCTACTAGTAGCCGGGGCATCCTTACCCGGCTGTGAACCATAAACGTTCAAGAACGAGAGTAGAAACCTTCAAATAAATAGTCGAAACTACATAAATTATAGTGCAAGAATAAATGTCTAAGTCAATGAGCTCATGGTGCTTATAAATACATACATCCCGGTAGAACCCTTAACTTTAAATCAAAACCGTGAATCCTATTAGACTGTTAACCAAATTATAGATTCGGCAACACCGTCTAACATGAGCATACCCGTGTGAGGGTTTCATAGCACTGCCAACGTAGAAACATACATGTATCGGGTGAAGCCATCGTAGTGGGTGAGTGCCTCCAAGCGACACGAGCTTTGAGTTGAGCAGCCCCCTGTGTATAATTCATGAACAAAAATTATGGTTAATGCATCTGTTTGCAAGGAGTCCCTTAGCTACCTTTAAACGAGGAACAATGCATAAAATCAAATGAACAGACAACATAAGAAAAATTTGGTTACCTGCAAAGTTTATTAGACCTCTGTCATGCAAGAAATTGAAGCTAAGCAAGCATAAACTGGCCGAGAACAGAGCAGCGAACTGAGGAGCGATCTGGAGCAGTTCTACAAGGAGCGGCATAACCAAATGAGAGCCCTCTTGGTGAAACCGGAGGATGATGAATCCCCAAGTGAGAAGCCTCCGTCGGATCGCTAGATGGAAGCTACACCATCGATTTGGCAGGGATTTTGATTGACGCTGATGCAACCAGACAGTCCACCTCAGGGTTTGTACAGAACAGTGCAAGAGATATTTATTGCCATCCTGACCTCGCATGGCATGCCAAGTGAGGGAGCGGAAAACATCAAACTATAATAAATGGATAGCTGAGTGGCCCAAAAAACAACTGTGCTTTGCATTGAGAAACTCCCTTGTCCTCGGCATAGCTGGGGTAATGGTATTCCAATAAAATGTTGTCGGATTTTGACCGGGAAAACCCAACGGAGAAGCTTTCAAAAAGTCTCATTATAGACAACTGCAATATATATTCATTCCAAGGGGTAGGTGGTGGTGATTTTGACACGTTAGATGCCTTTAGTTGTGGCGACTTAAGCCATAGGTTAGGTTTCCTAGTCATTCTAGTACTCAAGCTTTCAAAAAAGTCGCATTATAGACAACTGCAATATATAGTCATTCCAAGGGGTAGGTGGTGGTGATTTTTACACATTAGATGCCTTTAGTTGTGGCGACTTAAGCCATAGGTTAGGTTTCCTAGTCATTCTAGGACTCTAGAAACTTAGCAAATAAAGTATATCTATGTATATGTAAAGAAACTATTGTTAAAATATTTTATTTGTATGTTGGTAAATATAAATTAGATGTGGAATGTCTTCCTTGCTTAACATGGAGTTGAGGTAGTGCGTGTGTATATATATAACCAATATAGTTTCACCTAAATTATAATTTACCAAACACTACAAGGGATCAAATTTCATGAAGTGCAAACACTTTCCACTAGAGATTTGATCCATGTGAAAAGTTAATAGATGCTAATTAAGATGGATCTATGATATGGAATTGTAACGTCTCTAACCTAAAATGTTTCTTTTACCTTGCTAAAATTTCTACCGCATTTCAAAAGTTATGGCATGATGCTGAGTTGGCTATCGTATGTAAGTAATTTATTGTTATATGGTTCTAGTTAATGCAGTTGTCAATAATGAGACTTTTTGAAAGCTTTTCCGGTGGGTTTTCCCGGTCAAAATCCGGTAGCAATTTATTGGAATCACAAGTTTGATAGCTAGTTTCTGCACAATCAAAGCATCCCAGGGGTTTTTCATGGTGCTCAATCCAAATATGCAGTTAAAAAACCATTTTAACTGCAACAAATCAAGATTTAACCTCAATTTCTTCCGCCGGATTCCATCACCGGAATCTCCAAAAAGTCTCATTATAGACAACTCCCTATATATTTACCCACAATATCTCAAATTAATAACCTTTACACCATAAAATATCTTAGCATAACACCATGTTACAATCTATTCTAAATACTTCAAACTATTTTATTTATTTTATTATTTTTAATTTTTTTATATTAATTATAAAAATATAGTACTAGAATATTTCATATAAATATTTTTATGTTGGTTATTAATATTATATATTTAATGCTACATTAAGAATCACTTCAGCCACTCACTCTCACCTATACTGAAAATTAAGAAATCCTTGTGAATAGAATAAAAAAGGTAAAAGTTGGAAATGCTTGTCAAGGGAATAAAAGATGTAAAAGTAGCAAATGCCTTTCAAGAGAATAAAAAATGTTTGTTTTTAATTCTTTATATGTGTATCTCTCTTATATTAAGAAATGGAAAATACTAATTAATAAAATAAAAAGGTCTTACTTTTGTTACTTTTTCTCTCTTTAAAATTACTTATAAAAAGTGGATATTAAACTATTATATATATATATATCTATTTACTTTTCCACTTTATATACGGCTACTCAGTAAAAAAAAAATTGCTCATGTAATTCTCCATATAAAATATGCTAATGAAAAAAAAGAGTCAATGTAATGAACCAAGATACGATCACGTACATTTACTACTTACATTCAAACTAATGAACGACGACACGAGCACATTGGGGAAATTCTCGTCAATTCATTACCAAGGATTGCCGTAGGGTTGAAAGCCCATATTTAAACGAGCTTGCTAGAATCCTAGGGTTGATTGCCCAAGGATTCTCGTAATTGTTTCCTACACATAGGGCATTCAAGTTTAGTAAAAAACCAGCGCAAAATGCAGTTTCGATGAAAGAGGTGGTTACAAGGCAACTGTTTAATTTCAGTTCCGGTGGACAACCTATCATGACAAATGGCGCATATCAATATGTCGCCCTCACCATATCTCTGCCAATGGATTGTGCTGGAACGGCAACGGTCTGGTAACAGTCAACAGCCGCAATAGTAGCGGCTAACGGATAACTCTCATGCAGAGTAAGGTATCTTTCTCGAAAATGAGCATGAAAATCAAAGCGTTCAAATCTCAATTGTATGTAATTAACGGTATTGCTATTGTCTTCCAAGAGTTGCAGTACCCGATGACAATCTACAAAACTGGCACTCCATACAACTTGCTGGCTCCACACATTTCCGCCTTGCCCACTCCAATCCATGATACTTCGCAGCAAAACAATATTCACGTTTTCAGACATTGCAGCCTTGATATCATTTTGGTTCACAAAACGATATTCATACCTGGGTTTCTGTCCAATCTCGCCTAATTGACGTACAGAGACATTATCCCAAACATTCTCGAATAACCACTCCTCTCGGCTGTGTTTTTCAATCATCTAAACATTACGCTAGAGATGAAGTGTTGCTGAATATGGGAAAGTGGTTAAGCATGGTTGTAATGGTTGTAATTCTTTAACTATAGGTGACTATTACCTTGTTAGAACATCACAAATTATGGTTGACAAGGATCTATAATGAAAACAATAGTTAACATTAGCAAAGTCAATAGTGTTAATCAAGGTTTTTACTAAGTTAAACATGTTCACCATGGTGGAACATGCTTGGGCATGGTTAACTATGGATCAAAATGAAAACCATAGTCAACTTTGGTTGACCATACTATATGGTGGATGGCCATGGTTATCAATATTTTAACTAATATTAATATTAATATTTATGAAAAATATTAAAAACATTTGGTATTAAAAACTATGAATAAGTTTTAATTTACTATATTTATTATTATTATTATATAATAATATTGGTTTCTTCATATTATTATTAACTAATACATTTTAGAATTAATATAATTCACATTAACAATATAAACAAATAAAAATTTTAATATTTAGTTTAATATTATTATGAATATTAATAATATATTAATATGAAAAATTCATTATAGATTATAATATATAATATAAATTTAAGTTATGTGGTAATTTTAAATTATTTTAATTTTGTGTTATTTTAATTTATTAATAATATTAATATTAATACTAGTTAATATTGTTATTATGAATATGATTAACATATTATATTATAAATATGTATAAAAATTTAAGATAAAGTTTTAATATTAATTTTAATTAGATCTATAGGCGTTCCCCTATCGAAATTGGCAACTTAATCATTTTCTTAATTAATCTTTTTGACTGGATGACCTGAATTGAAAGATGTCGGTATATTCTCGTAGTCATGGCTAAATCAATGAATGAAATTCACAACAACAACTTTCTTACATGTCTAGATCACATGTTTAAACCATACTTAAATTAATTTTTTACAAACCATGATTAAAAATTTACTGTTAATCTTGTTGATAATCATGTATGTTCATTAGTGGGAAATGTATTTAAAAAAATTATAAAATATTAACCTAGAAGATGTGGATCAAAGAGGAACAACACTTATGCTCCTCTTCATATTCTGAAACACTAGGACCACATGTCAATTGTAGTTTATAATTAAGCAATTATATTGTAACATTTCCAACTCATGCATGTAAACCTTTGTAACATTTCCAACTCATGTCTAGGTAAACCTGAAACTATTTCTAGTTCACATCCTTTGTAGCGTTTCCAACTCACATCTAGATAAAATTTAAATGGTTGCAGGTTCACATTCTCAAGAGAAACTATTGCCCATTCATAAAGCTTACAAAGTTAAAGTTCTAACTGAATAAAATAGGCATCCTATGGCTATAAATCTCTATTCTCCTTACTAGAGTGTACCATTTCCATTATTCATTCCTACCTTCGTCACTAGGAAACCATGGATTTTCGATATGGCTATTTCATATATGCTCGTGGCCTTGATATGTTTTGTGGTGAACTGTGGTGCTGAGAACAACAGTTTTCCTTCCATATGTGCAACCTGGCAACATGTAGTTATCCCATCATTTAATCATGAAACGCTTTATTGTTGGCATTCCCACCATTCCTCCTCCCTCTTTGTATGAAGGTGTATACAGATACTCAGCTCACACGCTCCTCCCTGCCATTCGCCGAATGCTTTCCCAAGTTGCTGGATGGTCAGCATTTACTCAACTTGTGTAGCTAGACGCCGTGAACTAGTGAACCAAACGCTGCAGAAATACATGTAAATAACTAGGGTTTAGTTTTAGCAGCTTTTTTCATTATTGTTTGGACCTAATGGGTTACCATTTCTGATTGTTTTTTTGGTTTCTTCTCCAACACAGGATGTGATTCCGTTCATGTGAATGGCATAGATGAATCTATTTACGAGCTCGGAAATCAAGGTTCTGTCACACATATGGAGGTTGTCTCTTTTGTTGAAATTCTAAAGTGTATGGAGAAAGAATCCTTGTGCTCATTGTAGAATAGAATGGGAAAACCATAGCTACATTCTCTAATGTTGCCAGTCAATACGTAGTATATAGAAATTTCACGTTTGTTTGCCATGTTTATGTACACCTTTGTACATTGATGCTTCTTTACATTGCATGGGCAGCACTTATAGTATTACTCATTAGTTTATAGTGGGCAGTGGGACTATTTTTTTATCTATGTATAGAGAGTTGAAGTCAATGTATGGATTAAATAAATTAAAGGTTAACTACTTCACTCAGCTCTGTGTTGGAGAGGCAGTTTTAGGGTTGGCACGAGGATTGTAAATGCACTTAGTTTGATAATTATAAATGAAAGATCAATGTAAAATACCTCAGAATCCTTAAATATTAATTGTAGCAGCACCATGCAATAAGTCAATAAGAAGTAAATTGTTTTACTGTCTTTTGATCATTCTATTATATTTTAATGTTATAATGTAATTAATAATGTGACAACCGAGTGAGCTAATGGTTTTCTTCGTACATCATGCTTGATATTTGACTAAAAAATCTGATAATTCCAGTGAAATTTAAATAACTACTATAGTAGCTTAGTGTTTGAAAATGAAAAATGATTATATAGGCTGTATGTTTCCACATTAACTCTAAATTTAGGTGTTAGAGAGAATCATAGGGAATATAATATAAAAGTTCGTAGGATCTTTGTTGCTTGAAAAAAACTATAATCGATTTAGATTGCAATAATGTGAGGTAATAGTGCTTATGGAAAACTATAATGGACAAAAATTTAGAGTCGAAACTACTTGTCATCTCTCTATTTTACTGTTAAAACAGTAATCTAGCAATAAATTGGAAGACACTATGAAGAATATATCCATAGAAATGTGCAATTTAATGTAACAACATAAGGGGAGATCTTCAAAAATCTGTAATATTCATCACAAATTCATATTGCTCAGCCTACTGAGTTATAGTGACGCAGATCGTATTATGGTTTCCTGTTAAACTATATACACTAATATTATGTTTCCATTGTGGATTAGATCATATTGTCAGGAAATTCCAAAGTAATGTTTTATGCTCCTAAATTAAAATCACACCACCTCTCCACCAAAAAAATAAAGAAAACTAGTACCCAGTTTAGGATAACCATTAAGTCCTCCTAAAGGCTAAACAAGGTTTTAGAGATGTAGATGGTATATAGGTTTATAAATCGGATTGATGCAATAGCTATGCAAAAACCATGAGACTAAAAGTGATCAGAATCATGGAAACTATGAAATTTCATACCCTTCTTTCATCGTGTAGGGATTATGAATTGGAAAAGCAAAATTACACATGTTAGTCAATACTCTATTATTACTAGGTTTTCCACCAGAGACAAACTTAAAGTAATGATTAATTGGTAAATTTCCACACACGTCTGATGCATTGGTAAAGCTCATTTAGAAATAATTAATTCCTACTTGTCTATCGTTGTAATTCTCCATTTGAGGAGTTTGTTCGTACATAATAGGAATTTAGTTTCTCCTAGTTTAGTGTGTGGTTGAGAGAATCTCTCAACCACACTAGTGTACATCCAAGATAGAATCCCTATCTTGAGACTATTGATTGTATAAATATGTGTGTAATTCCCTCATTCAGATATAATAGAGAATGTGTGATATTTTATCTTGGTATCAGAGCTTTAGAGCCCGTAAAGACCTCTGGCCCTTCCTGGGCATAGAGAAATAAATTACTAAGTGTGTATACCTTTATTATTATTTTTTTTTTTCGTCCATCAAAAAGCAGTTCTAGTTCGTGGATTTGCTCATCAAGTTTGGATCTGTTTCTCGTGATGAGTTTTGTAATGCCAGAGGTTGGAAGTTACAACAATGTCCTGGAGAGCTGCAGACGCATGTGGTCATGGAGAGCTACCGAGAAGTTGAGTTGTGGTGCAATGTTGGTCCGTTGGTTTCATGTCCAATTTGAGCACTCGATCCTGTAGTTGGTCATTGTTTAGGAACGCGTACAAAAACTCGTTCAGTGGCAGCTTGAACCCCTATGCGTGTTGGTGTTGCAGTCGAAAGGGTTGTTCTATTGCTACATTTGGGGATATGCTGCCTTTAGAAAAGAGGTGTGAATCAGATTGGATTACACCTGCAAGTTTGTCCTAGCATTTTTGAAGCGAGCCTTTCGAGAGCCCACCGTAAGGCACAAACTGAGTTTGCTAAGTGTTTACAGATGTTGGTTTTCTAGAGTATTTAAAGAGATTGATCGGGATCCTTGTTCGATTGGATCGACCAAAGAAGGAGAGTCAAATGATGCCACACTCTTCTGCTGAGTGCCGACTGGGAGACTCTTGTGAGTGTGAAGCGGAAGCGTGGAGGGTCGATTGTGGAAATGCGGCACAGAGAGGACCTGTACATGAGTCTGCGGTGTGCTCGGGCGACCAAATTTGAATATTGTTAAATGTACTATATTATTCTTGAGAAGGCAAGTGTTTGGGGTGGATTCCAAAAGGGGTCACGTTTTTTAAAGTAAGTTCTGGGGTTGTATTTTGAAAAAGCTCGAGAGGGGTTGCATTTTCTTTTTTCAATAAAGGAATCCATATAATTTTTTGAGAGGTCCCTTCTCTTGATTTAGAGATAGATCTGTTTGTTGTATTGTTCCTGGCTGCATGGAGATGAAAGCTCCCACAGGCTGATGGAATAACCCAAGTGCTGGCTACCAAGCTGGGAGCAAAGCTCATAGAGGTCAGAAAGAATGGAACTTGACCTTGGTTGAGGCCTGATGGAAAGACCCAAGTGATCATTGAGTACAAAAATGACAGTGGTGCCATGGTTCCTCACCGTGTTCACATAGTTCTCATCTCCACTCAGCATGATGAGACTGTGACCAATGACCGGATCGCTACAGATCTGAAGCATCATGTGATAAAGCCGATGATTCCCAAGAAGTACCTGGATGGGAACACCATATTCCATTTGAACCCATCTGGAGCTCATGGAGGAGGGGCATTCTCTGGGAAGGATCCCACCAAGGTGGACCGAAGTGGAGCTTACATAGTTAGACAGGCTGCCAAGAGCATTGTGGCAGCTGGGATTGCAAGGAGATGTCTTGTGCAGGTATCTTATGCCATTGGAGTGCCAGAACCATTGCTTGTTTTCGTTGACTCGTATGGTACAGGGACCATTCCAGGGAAGGAAATTCTGGAGCTCATAAAAAATAACTTTGACTTCAGGCCTGGCATGATGACTATCAATCTTGATCTAAAGAGAGGAGGAAATGGGAGGTTCCAAAAGATATCCACTTATGGCCACTTTGGCAGGGACGATCCCGATTTCACCTAGGAGATTGTCAAGCCTATGAAGCAAGAAAAGGTTCTCTAAGCATAGTAATTAGGCACTAGTCTTTTCATTATTCGTTGGTCTTAATAATAAGCTCATGTTTAACTTCAGTTGAATGTTGTTTTTCCATACGAGTAGTATTAATTTCCATTTGCTTGTGAGTCTAGTTTTGGCCTCTAACATGTGGTTGGCTTAGAGAAACTGATGTTGTACTCCATTCATATATGTTTTTGAGGGATGATGCCTTGTGTCCTCTTCATCCAATAGCATAATAAGCTAAGCTGCTGTTGGAGATTATGTATTATGTCGGTTGTATTGGCTAAGATCTTGACTGTTCGCAAGACCTGCAGGGAGATCGGTTTTATTTCTGACAATATGGGTCTTGATGCTGATCAGCGCAAAGTGTTGGTTAATATTGAACAACAGAGTCCTAGAATTTCGTAGGGCATTCATGGACACTTTACCAAAAAGCCCGAGGAGATTGGGGCCAGTGACCAAGGTCACATGTTTGGCTATGCAACTGATGTGACCCGTGAGCTGTGCCATTGCAGTGGGTAGTTAAGGAGTGTCGTGGAAAGAGTATTGGAGAACGTTGGAGCGTTGGTTTCTCTAGGCAACCAGCACAGGAATGATCAGTTCATGTCAGGGCCATGGGCATATATAATCAAGGCAGGATTGGTGTGTGTGGATCTCCTCAACGTTCTTGATGCCTTGCTACTACACCAGTGTGCTGCATGGTTTGTTTGCAATTCACTAGTATGTTTGGTGCTAATCAAAAGTGTTACCATGATGTCATGTTGTGTATTAAGAATGGTCATGTTAGTAATATAAATCTGGTTCAAAGAATTAATTTATTTATTGTGACATTTATCTTGGCAAACTATTGTCACGAGTATAAATCTATGTTCGAATTTGCCATTCCAACAATAGACAAATTTATTTGCAGGAATGTTCTACTACCAGATACGATGATGACATGACAATGAAAATGGCATCAAAGTTGGAATTGCATGACGATCGCGTTTGTGTGATGAGGGGAGTAGATTGTGATGGACAGTTGTGAGCATGAGGCAGCATGCTTGAGAGTAGTGACTAGCCTTGATACTATAGGGGAAGTGGCATTGTTTTGGCAAGGGAGTAGATATTGAAACACAATAGAAGAATGGACCATGGAGTCCTAGATTATTATTTTAAAGGGAAAATTGTGTTCTCTTCGTATCGCTGTGTGCCTATGTATGGATCATTAGTGTTTGAGTGCATTACATTGAGTCCAGGTGAAAGGTCGTCAATCCGTTTCTTTATCAGTAGATCCCTCACAGGTATCATTGGTGAAAAATAGTTGCTTTTATGTTTGGGAAATAATCATCTTTGGGCAGAGATAGAGAAATGAAATTTGAAGAGTTTATATTGTATTTTCTTGGAAGCATGTTTAAATATTATTGAGCCTTATTGAGCCTAGCTAACTCAATGTAGGCAAAGTTATTTTGTTAGAATTTTCAACTCTAACGAATGACAGGTTAAGCATGGAGTTCCAAGAAGTTATTTGAATATACAAGGATGCCCAAGATGTGAACAATGAATAGATGAGGCAAAGCAGTAGTGACAACGTTTATGGTGGATAGCAAAATAGATATTTGTTTGAGTTAATGTGGTTTGTGGAATAGACTCCCTAGCATGTTATAAGCAAGTCGAGTTGTTGTAATGGTCATTGTATGTACCTAGAAACTCCAAAATGTGGGATGTAATGTAAGTTTTAAAGGCATCTGAAAGTTCGTGGTGATCTTAAAACCACTTTGTAATGGTTTATGGTCAGCGTGAAACCATCTTTTGTCATTGTAATGTGATGGTTGGTGGTAAGCCAGAAACCATCTATAGAGCCTTAGTGGCTACAAGACTTGCGCGGTGGTGGCAAATGGGACTTGCTCGGTGGTGGCATACTGAAGGTGGTCGATTTGCCCGGAGGTGGTAGATCAGACATCCCCGGTGGTGGCATATTGCCTCAGTGGCTAATGTGTACACGGCAACTTTGTGCTCGTAGGATCAGGTGGATTGCAGTAACACCTAGCTCACGGTCTTTGATATTGGTGTGTCTGAGCATAAGAGGGTTGGTGCACTTTTCTATCTGACAGTTGTGTCGAAAGGCGCAATCAGCGCAACTGTTTGCGATTGCTATGTGGATATGAATATTTGGCTTAGAAAGGAACTGATATCTCTTTTTTTTTTCGGAAGTTATGCACATGCAATTTGCCTCATGGTGGTGGATTTGGAGGTACATATATGTAGTGATAACGGTTGACATAATCATGTATGCGAAGGACATCCTACAGGACTAGTGGTTGCAGCGGTTGGTACCCATGCATTTTGGAGGATGGTTGCTCTTTTATATGGACGTCAACATATTCTTTGTTATGTTTGATCACAACCACACTTTCTGAATCACTATCATGACAAGTAGTCATTAAGGGGGGGAGTTAGAAATAATTAATTCCTACTTGTCTATGGTCGTAATTCTCCATTTGAGGAGTTTGTTCCTACATAATAGGAATTTAGTTTCTCCTTGTTTAGTGTGTGGTTGAAAGAATCTCTCAACCACACTAGTGTATGTCCAAGATAGAATTCCTATCTTGAGACTATTGATTGTATAAATATGTGTGTAATTCCCTCATTCAGATATAATAGAGAATATATTGTTGTGTGATATTTTATCTAGCTCCAGGCACATCTGAAACTTTGAAGAAATGTATAAAGTATCATCATTTAAAGTATAAATGATGATCATGACAATTAAATTTGTGTTTTTTTTTAAATGGCTCATATCATGCTTCATATGAAGTTTGGAAGTTAATTTGAAACATGCATGCTTTGAAACGTGCATATTATATTTCAAGAAGTCTTTTTTTCAAAAATCCTAAACCCCAAATATTAATTTGATTGATCATTCAATAGAGTTTTTGATTATTCATTAACTAATGTTATACTTAATTATATTCATAACGATATTAATATAAATATCCACATTTAATAACAAAATCAAAATCTTATTTTATTAAAATATTATTAGCTTAACATTAATTTTTTCTATGTTTTATTAGGTATTAATATGTTTTGACATTATTTTAAGTTTAGTTTATTATGTTTTAATTTTTAGATTTGTATTATTAGAATTTAATATTAAATTATTTAATGTTTTCTATATTGTATGTTTTCAATATTAGAACTTAAAATATTGGGTTATATTGAATTTTTAATATTAAGCTTAATTTATATTTATCAATATTGACATTAATCTCAAAAATTTGAGTCAACAATCAATAATAACAATAAAAACTTGATCATAATATAATAATATCTTTTAATTTGTTATAATTACAAATTTATAATATAATAAATAAATATAAGATAATTAATTTAAATATATAAAATTAATAACATTTAAATCACATTAATAAAAATGTTAATTATTAATAGGAATTTTATTAAATTATGATTTTAGTTTTAATTATTAATATTAATATTTAACTTAACATTAATATTAGATAATATTAATAAATTTTGATATTAAATTAATATTTATAATATAATATTAATATTATATTCTTTATTTTTATTTATTTTTCATATAATTTAATCCATTTGTTAAATACATTAACAAAAATTAAATTTAATTAATATTTAGTTTAATATTATTTACATATCATAATTAATAATAATATGAAAATTCATTAACAGATTATAATATATAATTAAATTAAGTTATGTGGTAATTTTTAAATAATTTAACTTGTGTAGTTTAATTATTAAATATAAATATACAGATAATATGTATATGAATATATTAACATTAATATATTAATATGTTAAATTAATATATAGTTTAATATTATTTATTAATTTTAATTTTAAATTTTAATTTTAAATTTCAAATATAATATTAATTAATATGAATGTGAATATTTTTTTCTAGGTAAAACCAAATTTATTGATAAAAACATAATATACAAAGAGGCTCTGGTCTCTCTGGTTCTAGGTGAGCTATATGACCATTTTAAACAACAAGACTTAAAATTGAGACTTCCCTACATGGTGAAACTAGTTCGAGAATGAGATAAAGATAGGTTCATTGTACCCATGCACGGGCTATAATTCCAGAACTCAAAATTTACTACCAAAATTGATCATTGTAAAAAGACTATAAAATTCAAAAAATGTTACCAAAATTGACCACTGTAAAATTCAAAAAAGCCAGCGAAAATTATCCACTGTAAAATGAGAAAAAACAAAGCTCAGAACGCAAGCTCGACACGTGATGTGTGGCATGCAATTGCTAGGTGTCTTAGGACAGTGGCTTCTCTTCCACGATCAGACACCAGCCATACTCTCCTAAATCAATTTCCTCTGCCTGCCTGCCATCTACGATGTCCTGTGGCTCTCGATCTTCCACCTAAATTCCTTCGTCTTTGCCAGTGGCATTGCCTCCTGACGTCTTCTGTGTGCTGCTGGACGGATGGTCCATGGCTTTCTGCCGATGGCTAGAGCTCAGCTCCCACTGAATTTTGATATGTGAAGGAGGGACTTGGTTCATCTCAGGGCTATGGTCTAGATCAACACACAAGACAACTACCTCCTTAATGTCCATCGAGACAGTAACAATGATTAACAGTCTATCCATGGAGCAGTGAAAACAAAATTGAGCCTGCTCGGAAGTAGCAGTGAGATTGGTGTGTTGGGTGGCTTCATCAGTGCGACGAACCTCACTGGAGCAATCTCATCCTCTGCTGCTATGAGTATCTGGATATCTGCCATGGAAGCAGGAAGAGGAAGGGCTGGGCGACGAGGAGGCCAAAGGGGAGGTTGAAACAGATGGAGGCAATGACGGGGGGTAGATGGCACTGCCACGACTACCACCTTTCCTGCATGGCATGCTATGGTGTCAATGCATATTTCTCTGAGATGGATGCTATAGTGAGAGTTGAGCCAATGTGGCAAGGAGAAGGGCAAGTATTGGAGACGAGAAATTGTGAAGAATAGGAGGAATCAAGTGAGGGCCAGAGAGAGGGGCTGAGTCCTCAATTTGCAGGGCACAATGATTGGACTGAGAGAAGTGGTTACCATTGCTCAGGTCGACGCAGCAGAGGAGTCTATAACATACCTGTTGTGGTGTGAAGGCTTGGCTCTCTTGTGGCAGGGTGGCAAGAGCAACTCAGAGGCCGAATGGACAATTATAGAGGGCTTGGCTCCATATTTTTATGCTTGCACGGGATGTCTTGATCCGTACAACAGGATGATGGTGTTGGCCGAGGGGCATAGGTTTACCTTAAATTCCCACAGGGGAAAGTATAGGTTACCATGTGGTTTGGCCACCTACTTGTTCGACAACATATCTACAATAAATGCTCATCTGCCACCCACATCCAGGGGTGCTGCATCCATTTGCACTAGTGTGGTGTACTCCTGTTGGTGTATGGCATCTTTTATAATTTCAAGCGAACCTGTGTATAGAGTTCGATCACTTGCCACCCATAGATTGGCCAAGATGTCATCCACTTTGTTGTTGTTTCTCTTGATGTGTTTACAGGTGATTTCTCTATTGGTTGCAAATGAGATGCAAGTCTCCAGCTATAGGATAGCTTGTTTACTGGAGTTCCCTGAATAATTTGATTGGCCATATTGATGAGGATTTATGAATCTCCTTCGATTATGAAGGGAAAGTAGCCATGCTACTGAGTGAGTTTGATACCTTGCCACAATCCCTCTAGTTCAGCCAAGTTGTTCATGTCCCATATTGATGTGCCTAGGAAAAGTAGCAAAGGATTTCCATAGTGATCCCTAACGACTCCTCCATGTCCAGCCTGACCTAGATTACCTTTAGAAGTGCCCTCAAAGTTTAACTGGGTAAATCCTAGAGGTAGAGGGCACCATTAGCTCGAAGAGTGGTGGGAAGGGACGAATCTATTGGGGTGCTCTTGAGTCTGGATGAGCCGAAGGTTCCAATTCATCCACATAGTCCGTTCTTGAAGATCTGTGGGAAAGTCATCATTGCTCCAAGTTATCAGTGCTAGAGTTTCCTGAAGGTTGCTGCACAGATTGCTCCATATGATCTCTATGGGGTTGGTTTGATTCTTGAAGATATGTCGATTCCTTTCCTTCCAAGTTGTCCAGATGAGGAAGCCTAGAATGATTCTCCATAAGGAGTTAAGCAAGGGACTTTTGTACAACTTTTTAGCCTAGTGACGAATGGTTTTGCTCATGTCTTCTTTAACTTAACCATCTTTTTGACATGTGGAAATTATTTTTTCCCAAAGTTTGTTTGCCAAATAGCAAGAGTCCATGAGATGTTGTATAGTTTCCTCCTGTAGCTTGCAGTTGAGGCATCTTGAGGGGCCATAAAAATTGTTTTTTCTTAATTTGTCCCAAGTAATAATTCTTTTATGACATAATAGCCATAGAAATGTGGAGATCTTGGGCCAAATTTTAGGAGACCACAGTTTTTCCTAGAGAGGGTCCTTGTTAGTCTGAGTATTAATCATAAAGTTGTATGCCTCTCGTGTGGTGAAGGTTCCATGTGGCTTGTATCCCTAATGTAGGATACCCTTTCCTTTAGAGAATCTTATTCTCCTATTGGTTAGCTCTATGTCCAACTCGTTATACATTATCTTTGTACCATGCCTGATGATGTGTTCTGCTTTGTGCCATTGTCTATATCCCTCATCGAGGGTGGGAATCGAGTACTAGTTAACCATTTCCAAACAATGAGCTTCCTTGTCCTTTGTTTGTGGAAGTGAGATTAAGTTTTTCAGTCTGGGTCTTTCCTGCCATGAATCCATCCAAAAGTAGGCATTGTTGCCGTCTCTTATTTCCCAAAAGCTGTGCTGATGGATCATATGTCTGTGCAATCTAGCCACATTCCAAATTAGGGAGCCTTTACCCTTATTTGTGAGATTTATCAAGTCTTCATTCGATCTATTGTTGGCATACTTGGCTCTCCATAGGATCGCCTAGGGCATGTGCGGAGCTGAAAGCCACTTCCACTAGATTCTTGCTCCCATGACTATGTTACAGTGTTGAGGGTCCTGATGACTGATTCCCCCAAGGTTTTTTTGGAGGCAAACTATCACCCACTTGACCAATGCCCATTTGTGATTATGTCCTATTGATCCCCACAAAAAGTTCCTTCAAAGATCTTTGATTTTTTTAATAACCCATTTAGGCGCTACTAAAACAGAGAAGAGATAAAGAGGCATAGATTGCAATATAGCTTTCATGAGGATTAGTCGGCTTGCCATGTTTAGGGCTCTAAAGGTCTAGGAGGTGAGACGGGCTTCAAGTTTGTCTAAGAGCAGTCGCCAAGAGGTGTGCTTAAGAGCAGAGTGAGTTAAGGGGACACCAAGGTACTTCGAGGGTAGAGAGGCAACAGAGAATCCCAGAATGCAGGCTGTGGAGGTTTAAGTTATGGTGGGAGTATGAAAAAAGAAGATATTGGATTTAATGGTGTTGATGCTGGCTCCAGAGGCTGATAAGAAATTGTCAAGGAGGGATTTGAATTTCCAGGCTTCTTAGATCAAGGTATGCCTAAATAATATCTTATCGTAAAGAAATTGTTGGTGGGTGATGGCATGAGAATTATGAAGGGACATACCTCAAAGCTAATGCTCCTAGAGGGCATGTTTGATGGTCCTGCTCAATCCCTCAGCCATAAGAATGAAGAGGAATGGAGAGAGGGGACCCCTTGATGGATGCCTCGTGAGGGTTGAAAGGGGGTGGAAGGAATTTCGTTAACCAGAATGGAGAAGAAAGCCGAGGAGATTAAGCTCATGATCCATTGTACCCAAACATGTGAGAAACCAAAGGCTGTTAACATTGTTTGAAAGTACACCCAACTCAACTTATCAAAATCTTTTGAGAGGTCGATTTTTAGAAGCATACCTACTTTCTTGTCGTGCTTGAGAGGGTGGATGATCTCATGGGTGAGGATGATGCCATCTATGATTTGCCTTCCTTTGACATAGCCCGATCGTTCTGGCAAGATGAGCAGGGGAAGAAGCAGCTTCAAACGAGAATATATAACTTTAGATATGATTTTGTAGATGATATTGCAAAGGGCTATAGGCCTGAATTTGTCTGGAGTATTAGAGTGTTCCTCCTCGGGGATGAGAGTAATAAATGTTGCATTTAGAGAGGGTAGCACCCAATGAAGTGTTCTAGACACTTTGACCACCTACCAGGCCTCCTCTTTGATAGCATCCTAGAATCTATGAAAGAAAGTGGAGGAAAAGCCATCTTAACCAGGAGATTTTCCTTCCTGAAGTTGTTTCATAGCTGATTTGACCTCCTGTAAGGTGATCAGATGAAGTAGCGATTGATTGCGTTCATCTGTAATCACCTTTGGGATATGTGGGAGAATATTTTCAATTGTTGGTTGTTTGTTGATGTTAGGTTCTTGATCGACTATTTTGAAGTACTTGATGAGTTCTTTGTCAATATCCCCATGATCTTCCAATCAGTCTCCCTGCTGATTGTGAATTTGTGTGATGTTGTTATGCATTCACCTTTGGATGGCAGTACGATGGAAGAATTTTGTATTCCTTTCACCTTCCTTTAGCCATATTATTCATGATTTCTGTTTCCAAAGGATTTCCTCTTGCTTTTCTCTTTTTGTGATCTATGTATGAAGTTTCTTTTCCTGTTCAATGAGGGCTTCTATCCATCCTTCTTTTATGATAGTTTTCTGGAGTTTCTCCATTTCCTGAGCAAGGGTTCTATGAGCTTGAAAAATATTTCCAAAGGTGGCGTGGTTCCCCTGTTTTATTTGTACTTTTAGGAACCTAATATTTTGTTGGAATTGAAACATTTTGGAGCCTACACGGGGAATAAAATTTTTCCATGCATGCTGAACTAGATCTTTGAAATTTGGATGGGTCAACCAAAAATATTCAATGCGGAAGGGTCTTCTAGTGGAGTTTCCAAGTCTTTGCCACTGAAGCGAAATGGGCCAATGGTCCAAACCTACAAGTGGTAGAATAGAGGCTAAGAGGTCTCCTCCCAGGTGGATAGCATTATCTGAGATCACAAATATATCTAGCCTTGAAGCAATATGATGAGGACCAAATATTTTGTTATTCCAGGTATAAGTTCCATTGTTGAAGGGCAGATCAATTAGCCAATTGCTTTGAATGAAATCCTTGAAGTACTCACTTTTATTGTCCAGTCTGATTCAACCTCCTATTTTTTCCTCTAATTTACTGATCATATTGAAGTTGCCACCAGTAATCCAGAGTGGATCGGCCCGAGTTGCATTGAGCAGCGTGAGTGTGTCTAGGGTTGCAGTTTGCTCCACAAAAGCTTGTGGGAAATAGACATTGGTAAGGTGATCATGCACATTGGTCCCTATGATATGGAATTTAGCTTGAATGAAGTGATGGTTTGCATGGAAATCTGTGAGCGCAATGGGCTGTGCATTCCATGCGATTTCTAATCCTCCCGAGGCTCCTATGGTGTCGACCACCATTGAGTCACTACCAAGCCATGCTTTTGAAAGAATGATGCTGAGAAAAGTACTATTACATTTCATTTTTTGCATAAAGAAGATATGAGGCTTCGCCTGCTGTATCGAGTGTTTTATCATTCTGTATTTCCTAGGGCCATTTAGCCCTCTTAAATTCCATGATGTGAGCTTCGTGGTTCATGGTTCGGGAGTGGCTTGTAGTACTTTGTGAGTTTATAATATCTTCCAGATTCTACCAACATTTTCCCGATGAGGATGGTTCATTGTAGATATGTCTTTATTCCTCATTTCTTAGTATCCTTAAACAGGTTCTTTCCATCCCACTGACTTCCTGGTTGAATTCCTAGAGATCATTGTTGATGTGCTATGGATAGGATGACCTCTAAACTTTCTAGCTATCTTGCCAGGATCTTATCGAATTGTTTTTGCTTGCGTGCTTTCTCAAGGCTAAAAATGTCCAAGTCTCCTACGACGATGCTTTTAGGCACTTCATCCATCAGCTTGAGTTCACTGCTCTCGGCCATGATGTTCATTGCATTCTTGGGATCAATCAGAAGGGTATTGATGTCCATATCATTAGGTTTCTAGGCCGAATCTTTAATGGAAGAAGTGGAAGGGAGAACTTGGGTTTTCTTGGGGACATGTTTAGGAGATGAAGCTGAATGGGGGTTGACAGAGGGCTGATTGGGAATCTCATAAGAGTGCATGGGGGGCTCAGAGACCACTGAGGCAGGCTGAGCTAGAATATCAAAGATATTGCTGGTGGAGGGCGTAAAATTACTGGCAGGGGGATTTTTGGGTTGAGAAGAAGGATTTTTATGATTCCTTTTTTGAGAGTTCACTTTAGTAAAGCCATCTTGATCAGTTTGCCTTGAGGCAGTGTTAGGGAAGGGCTTGGCATTAAGTGGGCAATCCCGGAATAGATGACCATGAGCATGACATCTTCTGCATCTAAATGTAACATGCTCATAATCTAATGTCTGAATCCATTGTAAAACATGAAATGGACTTACTGAGTCCAGAACAAATTTGTTTAGATGCATGTAGACACAGATGCAACCATAGGAGGTGCACCTTCTGAGTTTTGTTTCTTTTGCAACTTTTATAAAATCTCCCAAGTCGTTTCTAATGTCTTTTAGGGACTCCTCACCCCAAATATTCCAGCAACAGGGAATATAACCAGATCCAAACTGGTACCAAGCTTAGATCTTCTTTGTCGAGTTTGAATATTTCGATCCAATCATGTAAATAAAGCCCAACAACATTGAAGAAATAAGGATCGCTATCTATGACCCTATTTCGATCTTCGATGCAGTTGAATATTGCTGTAAAGAACACCTTTGGTCATAGCTTTAGATTAATGTGCCCTTTTGGTTTCCATTTGGATACTATCTAGCCGTGTAAGGCTTTCTTTGTTGGCCAAAACCCAATAAATTTCCCAATAACAGCATGAGCTTTCATCTATTGGATTTGGGTTTCGATTCTTTGACTCGACAATTCAATCTTTCGTCATTTTCCATCTATAGTTTTGCAGGTCATAGAGCTTGCTTTGGGCATCTCATCATCGCCTACAGCATTTTGCTACTTGTCTGGGGGTATAGCTTCTATAGGTTGTGGTTCATTATGAATATCATGTTTATGTTGATTTGTATGCGTCTGTGAAGTAGAGGCATTGTCAGATCTGTTCTTGGCTAGAAACGCAGGGTTCACCATGGGGGGAGGCCCTGAGTCCTCCCCCATCAGGGTTGCCATTGAGGCTGAACTATTAGGTGGCGTGTGTGGCCGTGAGGAGTTGTGGGGTCAGTGGTTCAGGGGTGCCATGCTTAGAGAAAAAAGCTGTCGTAGAGATTGAGTAAAACCCTAGATCTCCATGTTCTTGCTCCTCATCATCTTGATCCAATGGTTTATTTAATTGAGGATCATACAAAAACCTTATTATGATAGAGCTAGTCAACCAACATGAATGTGAATATTAATATTACTTTTAGTATTATTAATATTTATAATTAATATTTACGTCAATGTGAAAATCAACCATGGTCAATGATGGCCAACCATGTTTATTTTAGGGTTTATAATATTCATTCAAACATCACATTGTGAAAAATATTGTCTCAATATGAAAATAAATCATGGTCAATTATGGCCCAATTATCCGAATTGGATCATCAAACACTCTTAAAAGTTTCCTGAACTATGTAAAACTCATACCAAAGATTCAAAGTGCTATGGATGTCGAGCTTATAAGAAATAACCTCTAGACAATGGAAATATGTGGTCAACAAGAAGCAACGAGGACCCTCGATTAAAGCATTTAGACCGTTGGACCATGCTAACTGCCTGCCGGCACAAATTGGAAATATGGGAAGTAAGATATAAAAACGAAGGCAGATTCTAATATGCAATTAATGCTAAAGTGTCCCCCTTAGTGAAGGAAAAGGCTCGAGTGCTTTGTCCGAGGGAAAATCATAGAACTGCATGGAAATTGCCCATTCTGTCAGAAGGCAGGCCCCATGCTAAAACCAACAGGATATGGGAAGGCCCTCAAGTGGTAAGCAAGTTCGGCCAAGTCCTGCATGATTCCATACAATGTGTGACATGTGTCCACTGGATGAGAGAGAAAACTGATCTCATCGCGCAGGTAAAGGTCATGTTACTTACTCGCGCCATATGGATGGAGGCCGTAGGATTTGGAGGCCCCAAATCAACAGCGGAGAAGAAATTCGATGGGTGACTAGATTTGACAGGGAAATAGGCTGAGGCAGATAATATTTGAGATCCGACATGACCGATGACTTGGTAAATGGAACAGTTTCACGGGCAATCTTGGAACAACAGAAATAACGACTGTTAAAAATAACTGACACTCAGTCCGTGAGAAAACTGGTGGCCATCTCTCTGTGAAGTGATATAGTGATGATGAAAGCAGGGGAATTCTAGTAGACAGAGCTAGGAGATCCAGAGAGCCGGGAAGCAGAAATGAACAGTGAGGGAGAAATTTAGCTTCAAGCCACGAACAAACAAAGAGAGCAGAGAAGAGGATAAGTAGGAAAAAGAGAGCAAAGAGAGAAAAAAATTGCAGAGAACAGAGAAGCCAAGCTCACTTGCAGAGGAAAGGTAGCATCGAGCAGACAGAGACAGAGAGAGTATGAGAGTCTGTGAACTCTATAAAAGGCTTGAGAGGTTTAAGCAACTCCTTTGTGTATACTTGTCAGGTATTGAGTAGCAAGGTGGACTCATACCACTGAGACTAGTTGAGGTCAATATTCAGTAGGGGGAGTCTATGTACTCGAGAGACTTAGGGAAGCCAAGTACAGTCCTACTGATCATTATCTATTGAGTGACACTAAATTCAAGAACACTATTGTAAAAAATTGATTTTTAATACACAATAGAAATGCCACCACTGAAGGCTGGACTAGGAGACGTAGCCTAGGAGGATTGGGTGAACTCCTTATTAAATCAGTTGTGTTTATGTGTTTTCTTACTGTGTTCTCTTACTATTTCAGTGTTTTTCTATTTCACAATCTTACCAATCCGTTTCATAAGATAACATATGCACACCACAACAATTGAGTCCGTAATATCTTCATTAATTAACTAACATCATTCGCAAGTGATTTCAGATGAAGTGGTATGAGAGCTCCTAGGTTGTTAATGTTAGACAAGTTTGTGTTGAATTTTGTTGTTGAATTCTAACTAAATCAAAGCTTAAATTAGGAGAAGGAGAGTTGGTCGAAACTAACCCGAAAATTGGAAGAGTCTGTCCTAAGAAGAAAATGTCAGAAGAAAGTCCCTTGGGACCAGACCCTCAATTTATAGATAGTTTCCTAGCCATGAGGTCCATGGTAAAGGAAATGTATAGGGACATTGGGAAACATAAAGATGAAGATTCATCAGGCTCCAAACAAGATAAAGGAGAAGAAGAGTCTCTCCTCCATGAACGCTCAAAAGGAAAAGGGAAAGAAGAAAACTTTCTCACACCTCCTAATAGCCATGAATATGAAAAGAAGACATCTTTGATTAAATTAGATGTTAAATTTGATTTACAAATATATGATGGAGAGTTGAATGCAAGGAATCTAGATAATTGGATCAGACAAATTGATGGTTATTGTAGAGTGTAGAGTATTGACTCAGACAAGAGTAAGATTTAGCTGGCTAGCCTATGCCTCGAAGGCACTGCCTTGGTATGGTGGGAAGGCAGGACACAAGCTGACATGAAGAAACATTGTAAGATTCTCTATGTCTGGAGTCAATTTGTTTCTACAATCAAAATGCGATTCTATCCACTAGGTTACATGTAGCAAGCCATGATGAGTTGGAGAACTCTTCGCCAAATGAAAGGGAAAAGTGTATAAGGTTACACCCAAGAATTTAGGAAAAGAGATTTGATTCTAGGAATTCATTAGACTAACCTGAGACAAGCTAAAGTACATAGGTGGTCTACACAACTACATGAGGCACACTATCCTCATGTTTAATCCCACTAGTATAGATGAGGTATCTGTTCAAGCTACGCATCTAGAAGCTAGAGGAAAGAATGGGAACCTAGAAGCTTGGGGATCATCCAAGCCCATTGCAAGCAAGAATAAGGAGAAAATAAAAAAGAAATAGAAAGAGAGGAAGGCAAACACTGCATATAAAAGAAAGTCTTCATGCACTCACTAAAAGAAGGATGGGCATGACGATGAGCAATGTTGGATTCTGCATCTGAAGCTGAGACCTAAGAAGTTCTAGGGAAAGAAGAAGAAGACTAGTGCAGCTACTCGGAAAGTTTTGGGGTCAAACTCAGGAGATGAAACAACCATTGTAGCCACAGCTATAAAAGGTAAAAAGTCTGAAGCATTTACTAGTAATTTTGCACAATCTATTAATGATGAAGAAAATGAGAGAAAAACACATTAGCTTTTCCATATTCGAGTTATTTCCAAATATCAAAAGGTTGATACTTTTTTTGGTAGTGGATCACAAGTAAATTTAATTTCTGAAGAAATTGTAAAGAAGTTGGGATTACTGACTACACCTCATAAGAAACCATACCCATTAGGTTGGCTAAGTGATAGAACACAACTACAAGTGACTAGACAATGTAAACTTAAGTTTTCTTTTGGGTTAGCATTTGGAGGTGAGTTTGAGTTAGATACAGTTCCTTTGGATATATGTGGAATTGTTTTAGGAAGTCCTTACTTGTACGATAGAAAAGCTATTTTCTATTGAGATGAGAACAAGAATCTACTTGTTAATGATGGAATCGAATACTTTGTAAGGGTTCATAAGCTCAAGAATAATTATTCTCTCATAAACTCAGGGAAGATGAAACGAATTGTAAATTCATGCAAACAATTTTTACTGATGGTTGTCAAGCAAAAGGAACCTGATAAAACCAATGTATTTGAGGGTTGTGATGCTAAATAGCAAGCTGATTTAGAAAAAGTTGTTTCAGGATATGATATCTTGTTTCAAGAACCTAAAGGTTCGGCACCCAAAAAGGAAATAGTGCATGATATTAATTTGCAGCAACATGCTCCATTGCCTAACATCAGAATGTACAGGTTGTCCGCTTAGAGTATGCAAAAATCAAGAAGTAGGTGTAGGAGTTGCTCGAGAAGGGGTTCATCAAACCTAGCACATCACCATGTGGGTCTCTAATTGTCTTGGTGAGAAAGAAATATGGCTTGTGGAGAATGTGCATTTATTACCAAGCATCAAATAAGATAACAATAAGAAATCGTTATTCCCTTCCTCGCATAGATGATCTGTTAGATCATTTAAAGGAAGCTATTTATTTTTCCAAGTTAGACTTGCATAGTGGATATCATTAGGTCAAGGTTGCAGAACAAGATGCATGGAAGACTGCTTTCCGAACAAAGTAGGGATTGTATGAGTGGTTGGTTATGCCTTTTGGCTTAACTAATGCTCTTGCTACATTCATGAGAATAATGAATGATGTACTAAGACTTTTTCTTGATGATTTTGTTATTGTATATCTCGATGACATTCTTATATTTAGCAAAATGTGGGAAGAACATTTAAAGCATGTTAAGAAGACACTAGATGTTCTGAAAAGGGAAAAAAATTATGTTAAACTATCAAAATGTGAATTTGGAAAAACATCTTTGAATTATTTGGGACATATAGTGGGGTTGGTGAATTGAAGATAGATTCCTCTAAGCTGGCAATCATTGTAAACTGGCCTAAACCCAAATCTGCTACAGGGGTTAGAAGCTCCTTAGGAGTAGCACAATATTGGAGAAATTCCATTTCTAACTTTTCCTTCATTGAAACTCCCTTACATGCTTTAACAGGATTGGACAAGGTGTTTCAGTCGGGAGGCAAACAGCAGAAAGCCTACGACCATTGGAAAAAAAAGATTAGTACAACACCAATACTAGCACTACTTGATCTTCAAAGACCATTTCGAATCCAAATGGATGCCAGTGACTATTCCATGGGAGCAGTGTTGATACAACATGGTAAACCCACATGTTATTATTATGAGACATTTAATTATGCAGTGGTTAACTGTCCCACATAGGATAAAAAATTGCATGCATTAATACAGAGTGTGAAAAAGTGGAAGCATTACTTAATGGGAAAAGAGACAATTATACATATTGATCATCAACCAATTCAATATCTACACTCCCAAACTAAGTTTTAGCAATAAAGACACTATAGATGGATGGGTTTTCGACAACAGTTCCATTTAGTCATCAGATATAAAAAGGGAAAACACAATAAAGTTGCAGATATGTTATCTAGACCGATTATAAATGCATCTACTATACTTAACCATAATTCAGTATTGCATGAGAGCTACATTGAACAATATGCTCAAGATATAGATTCGTAAGATGTATATGCAACTTTAAGTCAAGGAAAACGAGTAGAAGGATTAGATAAACATATTAACGACCATCTCTTGCACCATTGTGGGAAGCTATGCATTCCACAAACTGAAACAGGAAAGATAATTCGGGAAGCACACACTTCTCTAATATCAGGTCAATTTGGTGTAAGTAAAATGGTTGCACAACTGCAAAGATTTTCTTATTGGCCAAAAATGAATGAGACAGTTTCTAGATATGTAAGAGGGTGTACAATGTGTGCTAAAAGAAAGCCCAGTAATAGAAAACTAGGCTTGTACACTCCACTGCCAGTTCCTTCTCATCCTTAGGAAAGTGTTTCCATGGACTTTGTTGGAGGACTGCCTAAATCTAGGAAAGGTCATGACTATTTATATGTTGTTGTGGATAGGTTCAACAAAATGTGTATTTTGATACCTTGTAATAAACAGATTACATATTAAGAAACTGCAAAGTTGTTCTTTCAGCATGTATGGGTTCATTTTGGATTACCCACTTCCATTGTATTTGATCGAGACAATCGATTCGTTGGGAAGTTTTGGTCGAGTCTGTGTTAATTGATGGACACCAAACTGAAGAAAAGCACAGCCTTTCATCCATAGACAAATGGACAGAAAGAAGTAGTCAACAGGACAATGATCCAATTGCTTAGAGGCTATTGCAGCAAGCATCCCAAACTCTCGGATGAACATTTGTGTTATGTGGAGCATTCTTACAATAGATCAAAACATTCTTCCACATAGAGGTCTGCTTTCGAGACCTATTTTGGTTTCACACCAAGGTCTCCCTTGGATTTTGTCTTCGGTAAATACATAGTAGGTTATGGGCACAATGATGTGGAGAAGGCAACCAAGTTCATTGAACAAATCCAAGAGATTCGCCAGGTAGTACAAGAACACATGGAAAATAGCCAAGCCAAATACAAGGGAAGGCATTACAAGCATCAGATGGAGCATAGTTTCCAAGTTAGTGATCAAGTCTGGTTGTATATCAGAAAAGACATAATGCAAGGTGAAGGTAAAAAGCTAAAGATAATAAGGTATGGGCCTTTCAAGATACTTGAGAAAATTGGTTAGAATGCTTTTCGCCTTGATTTACGAGCTTACATGCACATCTACTCAGTCATTAATGCAGTCAACTTGAGACTATTTGAACTTCATTAATTGAAGATCCCAAAGAGTAGAGTTAATTGCCTTATATTGATGATATGTTACCCAAATATCTCACTGAATTGTAGGAAGACTTAGCTCTAGATAATAAGGTGAGGACGACACACAGGGGAGATGTTGAGTACCTTAGGATTGGACTCAAGGGTTCAAAGCCAAGCAGTGAAAAATGGATAGAGATTGGACAAGTGAGACAACTATACCCTCACATAGTCAATGGTTGAAAATTAACTGTTGGTGTTCCAAAAGGTTTTTTGGTGGGAAGACCATGATTCGAATTGGATCCTCAAACACTCTTAAAAGTTTCTTGAACTCTGTAAAATTCATACCAAAGTTTCAAAGTGCTATGGATGTCGAGCTTATCAGAAATAACCTATAGACAATGGAAATTTGTGGTCAGCACTGAGCAACGAAAACCCTTGGTCAAAGTGTGTAGAGCGTTCGCTCATGGTAACCGCGTGCTAGCACAAACTAGCAAAATGGGAAGTCAGATCTAGAAACGGAAGTAGTTTCTGATATGCAATTGGTGCTAAAGCACTAATCGCATATCGCACTAGATTACAATTGCATAGTTTACAATTGCATAGTTTACATTCTGAATAATAAATCGTAGATTTAGATCAGTTTTCTTTGATTTCAATTTACATGTTTTTATGCTTGTTTTAAAAACACAAAAATAAAAATAAAATTTGTTTTGGAAATTATTTACATTAGTTTTTCTTGATGAAATTAGTGCATTAGAGAATTTTTTATATTTTCTCTTAGTGATCAATTTTTTTCACTATTGGAAGTGAATGGAAACTCTCTCGTAGCTAGCATTCATCGAATGAAATGACATATTGTGAACTATCCCACATAGGACAAGGGTTTGTATGCCTTGGTCTAAAGTGTGAAGAAGTGGAAGGACTATTTGATTTGAAAGGAGATCGGTATTCACATCGATCACCAACACTTGTAGTACCTCGAGTCACAAACCAAAATTCAACAGGGACGTCATTTCATGTGGATGGGATTCCTTCAACAATTTCATGTGGTAATAAAATACAAGAAGGGCACTAGCAACAAAGTGGCAAATATGCTTTCTCACTCTCCTATTTCTGCATGTATTGTTCTTCAGAATGCCTTTCTCTATTTCGAAACTTATATTGAAAAGTATGTTGATGATGGATATTTTAAGGAGATTTATGCAAATATGACTCATGGATCGTGAGGTACACAATTACCATTTGTAGGGAGAAATTTTGTACCATCGTGGAAAACTTTGTATCACCACTAATAAAAGAATATATGTAATTAGAGAGGCACCTACCTCTCTTGTGTTGGGTCATTTTTGGTGTACGGAAAATTTTGTGTCATTTGTAGAGGTTTTTTTATTGGCCTCAAATGAAAAAATTCGAGACTCGATATGTAAAGGCACATTTGTTGTGTTCACTTTGCACGCCCACTAATAGAAAATTAGGGCTATACATACCACTCCTTTAGAGTTCTCCATGGGAAAGTGTGTCAATGGATTTTGTTGTCCATTTTCCTTTTTCTAAGAGAGGTCATTAATGTTTATATGTTGTTGTAGAGGAGGACAAAAGCCTAATTGGTGCCCTCCTAGGCGCATGTTCCAACAAAAAATCCTATGGAATCTTGGGTAATATTTCCACACGGAATCTTGTAGGCAAAAAAAAATATTTCTTATAGCCCCAGAGGTCACCAACATAGACGACAACCAACTTTATAATATTTTTTCACAATTTTTTGTGAGGAATCCACTAGGATTTTATAATTGACTCCCCCAAAATTAGTGCCAAATATTGTTGCACATGGTTGGTGTAGGTGTGGTGATCAAAATATAAAAAAAACTCATGGTATATGTCACTATAGTAAATAAGAAGGCAATTTGAAGCTAGTAGATGCCATAGTTTTGTTACACATATGGTTATTGTAGAGTTTGTGAGCTTCATTGGGATGAGAGTTTTAATGTGAAATTTTTTTCCAATAACGGGATATGCTAATGTAATGAAGGATGATACAATTTGTATGACACCCTAGGACAATACCATACCTTGTTATACACACCACTAGTTTAGACTACATAATTCTTGAGCTACATGGGAGGACAATTTTGCTATGGAGCAAAATCGCAACCATGGGATAAACATTTGCAGTCATAAGGTTTGCAAATATTATGTACAATACTTAGATGATAACGATAAGGTAAGGAGGGCTTACAAGGCATGATAATGAAACCATTTCCAATCTTAGAACTTAATACACTAATGAGGAAGGATGTTATCACATCAACGATAGGTTTGAGCCCCAAATCTAGCTTCCAGATGGGAAAATATTTTGGTGTGCATAGGTGAGGAGTTATTGGTACATACACTCATACTATGGGAAAATATACAACTAATGTGTGTTTCAAAGCACTATAGCCCTGTAATGGAGTTTTTCCATCTTTCCAAGGATGCTAGAGCTTTAATTATATGGAAATACTTGCATAGATCATAGAAAAAACCATAATTTGTGAACATATAGATGGAATTTGTAAGAAATAATTTTGTAATTTTTACTATGCATTTTGGAATTTTTTAATACAACACGTCTGTCTTCTAAACATACATCACCCTTTGAGCAAAATTCTAAGCATTTGTATTAGTTAAAGTATAGACCAGAAGTTGAACTTAGGGGAATTCTGGTAAGAAATTCGATTTCGAATTATGTAAACCAAAGCCTAGCATGACCAGTTCACACCATAGGTAATATCATTTCTTATATTCCATGGATGATTTTTCAAATCCAGTTTTTCGAGGCAGCTTTTCATACTCAATTTCATGTCAATCTCTTTTGATCTCATCCTATATGTTTGTACTACTTTCAATTGTGATGGCCTTCGCGTCCTTCAGCTTTGTGCCACTTGATTTTAGAAATGCCATTTATTTCAACCTATGTTTTAATTTGATTAGGTATTAAATGAAGAAAATATAATTGAAATATACACATGAATGGGATGGAAGTTGCACATGGTATGTAATGTATAAAGTAAAAATGTTACAAAAATTATTATTTGGCTATCCCATGAGTTGGGAATAGAAATACCTACCTTTTGTTTTAGATTTTATTTTGATACTTAATTAAATTTCAAAATAAAAAAAATATGCAACATTTGCAAAATTATCTTCAACGAAACATATTTAGCTTAGATTTGGGATTCCTGAATTACCATCAAATGCTTCTATGAAAAAAAAACAACGTGAAGAGAAGCCAACGCCTCCAGAGTTATAATTATTAATAATCACTCTATACTCAACTCATTAAAAACTTCTTTAAATTGAATCCCTCTTTTAGCTCCTTCATTTATGTTTCAACGTCTTTCAAATTTGAATCATAATAGTCTCAAGAAGAGATATTGCAATGATAAACAAAGAAATGAATAAAGTGTTCAGTGACTAGATATAGGACATTCAAATATTTTCTTGAATAGGGAGAAAAATTGTCGCAAAAGAAAATTGATGTTGTCTACTACATATGCATTAAAAATCATATAATAATATTAAATTTTTATTATTTACAAAAGGAAACCCTAAACCATTTCTATTTTAAACCTTTCTTTAATGTCACAAATTCCATAGTCCACTCAACTAGTGGATTTTCCTTTCCACTTCATTGTTGCCATCACAACAAGATAGAGGGCCACTCCTTGTCGAAATTCAAAAATTCCATTTCAATAGTTCTCATCAAGTTTAATAAATCAATCTTCGAGCTAAAATAAAGTCTATCTATGATGAATGTCTCAAAATCATGGGTGAAGTTTCTCTTGTTCAATAACATGATGTTTCACTGGTTGTCATTCTACTTGGTGGAATACCAAAAACATTTGGTATTGAATGATGTAAACCAAATTGGGTTTATTATCCTCATTGAGAAATTGTATCAATCGATTGAGACAATAAATAAAAACTTCCTGAAACCCTCACATACACTAGGAAATTCGCTATGTTTGCAAAAGAAGGTTATTTTGTCGCTTATCAATTTGTTTTCATCTGTTGATGCTTATTTTGTCGCTTATCAAGTTGTTTTCATCTGTTGATGTCAGTGTAGGAGCATTATGTGGTTATGGAAACAACTTCCAACACACATTTGTCATATCTGTTTCTCTCCAAAGAACCTTACAAATTTCATATTGCCAACATCAAACTCAATCCCGTAATGAAGAACCTTGTGTTCAGTACTTGGAATATGAATGTAGGCTAGATATAGAATTATGTCATTTTGTATTTGATGCCTCAAATTCATCATCTTTTTATAAACATACATACATGGTGTAAGGGAAAGCTTGGAAGGAAATGAAAATTCATGATAAGTAGTTGAAGTTGACCTGCCACATGAGAGTACCACTGAGATTATATTTACTTCTCGCTATGATTTTATTGATAGATATTTTCATGATAAACGTTCATGGGACTCAAACTATATGAAATGGTTAACAGAAGAAACTAAACCTAATGAGAAACCTAAAATCATTTCTCGTCTAGTGTTAAATGTGATTACTAGATAGTTCTCCTTACCGAGATGGAATGTGTTGGCAATTTCCCTGAATCCGATAGACATCAGCAAGGTCAATTATTTGATCTTGCTATTGTCTTTGGAATTTTAGGATGTTCCAGGAATTTATAATTTGTATAAGTAATTATCTGATATCGATGTTGTTATTAAGATTCTACAATGTTCCCCAAATATATAATTGAAATGAATTCAACAGCTTTAGATTGGTCAGGTATGTTAGCTTCTTCAACCAAATTTTAACTGGCTTAATTTTATGGAATTCATGATTTAAGGGTGGAAAGTAAACCTGTTTATAATTTGTAGAAAATATGTGGTTAGTGTCCTTATTGTAGCCCACGTATTATCTGATAAACAATAAAGGGCACAAGCAGAGAGATTGGTGTTATACTTATCTCTTCATGCACATGGAGGGGCCCCTAGTCAAGTTGGTTCTAAACTATTTGTAGCGATGCCTATATGCTATCAATCCAGTGTAGCCTCACACTCTCTGTAGTTTCATATATACATATCCAAATCATCATGTTACACAGATGGATGTATTGTGTGAAGTTTCACATAAACTTGCTCGCCATCAATCTACATGGAGTTTCCTTAAATATTCTTCTTTGTTACTCAATTGTTTGACTTTGCTGTTGTCTTTGGAGTTTCAGGATGTTCTACAAATTTACAATTTGGATAAGTAATTGTTTATCTCGATGTTGTTTTTAAGATTCCAGAATATTCCCCAAGTCCACAATTGAAATGAGTTCACTAACATTATATTTCCCAGGTATGCTAGCTTCTTCCACCAAAGTTTAACTGACTTAATTTTTTGGAATTCATGAATTAAGTGTGGCAGCTAAACCTTTTTATCATTTCTAGAAAATATGTCATTAGTTCCATTACAGTGACCCACATATTATCTGATAAAAACCAAAGGGTAGAAACAGGGAAATTGGTGTTATACTGATCTCTTCATGAACATGTAGGGGGGCCTAGTCAATTTGGTCCCAAAATATCTATAGCGGTGTCTAGATCCTACCAATCCATTATAGCCTCGCACTCTATGTAGTTTTAGGTATATATATGCAAATCAACATGTTACATAGATGATTTCTTGTGTGAAGTTTCACATTAACTCAAACTGCAACTATTCACCATCAATCTATGATGGACCACATGACATTCATATCAGTGATTTGTGGCTGAGATTATAGGACGTGAGAGCCGACACTGGATTTGAGGCTAGATAACCAAATGATTATAATCATTTATGGGTGCACAAGTGTATTTTTTTGTCTGTAATGTCAATTCCCTTGTGCCATTAATCATTTGTTTGAAGAACTAAATTTTTTGCAGGGTTGAAAAATAAATCTATTAAGGGAAATTGTGTTTGAAATTTGAAAATGGTTAGACCGATTAATGCATTATCCAAAATAAACATGTTTAAAACCGATTGAAACATCCTCTGAAACTGATCAAGTTTTAATGGATACGAGAACAACAATTAAATGGATCTAGCTGGAACTGTCGTTAATCAAAGTGCTACTTCCCCATCAATACAGGCACAATTCTTAGATTTGTTAGACGATTGATTCACTTGTTACGAAATAAGGGAATTGAATGAAGGCCCAAATGGGGAATTTTCCTTTAGAGTTTACAAATAAATACAACGAAATTTCCAAGTCAATCATTATCCTCTTCTGACGACACTAACTATAAATCTATTTATGGAGATGAAGAAACTTATAATTCTAATCAACATGATTCTAAACACTAAGTTATTTCCACTGCATTTTTCTTTTATTATTAATCTCACCACCGTGAATTGAATTAATGATTAAATGATAAAGACATAAACGAAAATTTCGCATTCCCGTATTCATTTCTTTATATTCAATTCCATTCATGTCTTTATATTCAGTTGTTGAAATATAATACATTTATCATAAGAGAGACATTTTCGCATAACATGTCCTTATATTCAATGACATTCATGTATTGATATTCAATTCAATTCAATTTAGGGCGAACAGATTCTATTGAAAACCAATAAAATATTAATACAACAAACTAAGCCTAATAAGAAACCTAAACCCTTTGAACTCCATAAGTAGTTAAGAGACCAAAAGCACCATATTTCCAAGATGCCGTTACTTTTAGTATGGTACACTAGTACTTTGGCTTCTGCCTAATGGATTTTTGTGGGACCAAGTGTTAATGAGATGGGAGATCTCGACATGCTTGTATACAACCACCCCACCATGAATAATTTAGTTCAAATCCATTCCTACGAAATAGTTTTTTAGATGGATGGGAGAGATCCATATTCTAAATGTTGCTCAGTTAATCAAATTATTAGCACAAACTCTTAGGCAATCACACATGTTCACGGTAACTACTTCACTATCATAGGATATTTACAAGCCTAGTTTCTTATGTTAAAACACAAGCCTAGTTTCCTATGTTAAAACTTAGATACGCTAGTGAGAGGTTGTGGAAGAATGGATACCACTCAAAACCTGTTATGAAACTAGGTCACTAGAAGATAGAAAAGATAGATAAACCACTTAAAAATAAGCCTCTAGGGGGGAACCTCCTTTACATTACACAAATGAACAATTATTCGATGATAAAAATGACAAGACCTCCTTTCTACATATAGGAGTCTAATGGGTCATCATATATTCAGAGCTGACATAACAATAATAATGTAAGAGCACAACAATAACAATTGTGGGCTTCCATGGGGCATAATAATAACAATATGGGGACTACATGGGCACAACAATATAATAAGGGGGTTGCAATAATAAAAGTAAGGGGTTACACTAGTAGTATAGGGACTTAACATTCCCCTCTCATTCAAAAATATTATTCCTCAATGCTTGAGTTGTTCTAGATGCCTTTGTATAAAATTTTCACCCTCCCTTGTTGAATATTCAGCGGGTAAGTTCTTCCACTTGATGAGATACCCTAAAAGTGATCGATTTCATAGTTGTGGATTTCTTGTTTTTGTGAGTGCTACTCATTCCAATGTGATTTTTCCTTCCTTGTGAATTTTTGGAAATATTGCTTGAACTGGGATCTTCTCACCTATAACCTTCTTTAATAATGAAACATGAAAAACTCGGTGCAGTGAGGAAGACGTAGGAAGATCCAATTTGTATGCCATAGTACCAATATTTTGTAACACCTTGTATAGACCATAATGCATTCATGATAATTTATTATCCTTCTTCCCTTGCTTTAGGGACATTTCTTTGTATGGTGTAGTTGTAGAAATACCGAGTCACCTACATCAAAACTTATTTTGATGTTTCTTGTTCATTTTCTTGCTCTTGCTCCCGATCTATGTAAATTAATTTCTTATCAACACACTTATGACCTTTACTGTCTTTTCTATCACAATTGTAACAAAGCCCTTTTTCTCTTTTTTCTTCCAATTGTTTTGGTGTCAACCTTGTAGGTGGTGAAAGGCTAGGGGAAACAACAATTCCAACTTTATAGTTATGAGTGGTAGGCTTCCTTGTTGCCATAATTTTTCTTGGCAACCTGTATGCCTTCCCCAATGGATCAGGTTCCCAAAGGCGAACCTCATGCCGGATGTTATATTTTAAGGTCGATATGAATACTTCAATCCCGTGCTTCTCTAGAATATCATTTACCTTTATATTCAATTTTTATAAGTTCTCAATGTGCCCTACCATTGAACCCTTTTGTTTGAGATTTATCAATTGGATAAAGAATGTGTTTCTCTTTTTATCCTCATAATGTGTTATCATTTTCTCTGTGAAATTTTACCAAGTGACAAGGGGTCTATGACAAAAAAACCCTTTATACCATAAAAATTGATTCGATTCTAAATATAAAGATGCAACACGTACCATTTGTAACAGTTGCACATGATGTAGATCAAAATATTTCTCCATCTATAGTATCCATGTTATGGGATCCTTGCCATGAAACCTCCTCATATCGGTATTTGGAATATGGTGGGTCTTCAATCCAATCTTATATTCTATGAAATCATGATTAACATTTATTTTTTTCTCATCACGAGTTTCCTCTACCACATTTTCATCATTAGGAGCCATTTCATGTACTAGCTTTGTCCCACATTCCTTCAAACCTTCCATGTCCTTCCTCAAATATTCCATGCCTTTCTTCCAATATGCTTCCATACCATTGATATTAGCTTCCATGGCATAGATAAAGCTATTTATCTTCTCTTTGATCGCATTCCTCAAACCATCCATCTAATTTTGATTACTAGGTGTTTCTATTTTCTTGATTCGAACCATTCTTTTGCTTGCTTTTAGGATATCGATCTTAAATATATTATATCTTGGATGTTTCGGATCTCCAATGTCTGGAATTGTTACCTACAATATCCCTCTAAGCCCTCCTTCCAATTCCACATGTCTGATTGAAATTGGATTCTCCAAGAAAGAGTTATGCCCAATCTCCCAAGATGACCTGATTATATATTCTTTGAGTAGAGCGAAATTATATGAAGTTGCACATGTCACTCTTTTAACCTTCAAACATGAAAATCATACACAAATAATTACAGTCCATCATCCTCTAGTAAATTCTGACAAAAATTCAATCTCATGCACACAAACAAAGTTATGATGATTTTCGCAAGGTCATTTTTTTTTATGTAATTTAGGAGCTTGTAAAAACCCTAAATGTCTTGGACCATATCTCTGAAAATATAGTGAAACAAGATCTCAAATTCAAGGTTGAGAATCACTAAGCTTTAGGCTCAAATGGGTTTGAATTTTAGATTTTGAACCTTTGTAGAAACAAAATTATATCTAAAATTCCATGGTCACACGTTTGAGATGGAATCCTAGAGCTTGCAAAAGCCCTAACATTATTAGATCATATCTCTGAAAATATAGCGAGACAAGGTCTGAAATTCATACCCGAGGTTCAAAATGGTTCGACGCAAAATTGGTTTTTATTTTTTAGCATTTGAAACTTTCTAGTGAAAAATTTATAGCGAAAATCTCATGATGACCTATTAGGAGCATCAAAACCCTAGAATCCAAAGCTCTCATACCAAATGTTATGAAACCATGTCACAAAAGGAGAAGAAAGATAGATCAACAAGTTAGAAATCAGCATCTTCGAGGGGGACACCTCCTTTACATTACACAAATGAATAATTCTTTGATGATACAAACCACAATACCTCCTCTCTATGTGTAGGAGTCTAAGGGGTCATAATATTATCACAACTGACATAATAATTATAGTTTAAGGGAACAAGAATAACAATTGTGGGCTTCTATGGGGCATAATAATAACAATATCAGGACTACATCGGCACAAAAATATAATAAGGGGGTTGCACTAATAACAATAAGGGGTTACACTAGTAGTATAGAGACCTAACAAAACCATTCAAGTGACAAATCTAAAGAAACAAAGCTTTATTATTAAAATCTGAAAAGATTAAGTAACTCAAAAGGTTACAGAAAAAGATGAAAGTGGGAAACGGAAACAGTTTAAAATTTTGCAACCACCAAAATGTGTCTAAGTTGTAGGTTAGTGCATGAGGCAACTTTGGCTCTATAGAATGAACGTCGTAGAATGAACATAGGGAAAAGTAGTAAAAATGCATGAACATAGAAAAATATAAACCTATTAACCCAACTAACCTATGATTGCAGCTCCAAAATTGTAGAATTTAGTTGTAAATTAGTTGTTTCCCACCCCTTCAAAAACCTCCAAGTTCTATCCAATTCTCTTCTATCCAGGGCAGAAGTTGTAATTATATAGAAAATGTCGCAAGCCCTCAACATATTTTACCACATAACCAATTTCTCTCAAATCTCTCAAAATATACCAAAACCCACAAGCCAACAGAAAACATTTGGTGCAAAAGGGCCATCTTCATGGACAAGACATCTAGTTTTCATGGCATGTTTAGAAACAGTGTAAGTCTAGAGTGGCCCACTTCATAGTAAGAATAACCAGTTTTTATAGAAACAAGGTTCTTAGAAAGATTCGGCGAGGTAAGAATAACCAGTTTTCGTTGGTAAAAATAATTGGTTTTAATTCCTGGGCTTTCATACCTAATTTCATAACCAACTTTCTGGTTTCATAGCCAGTTTTCATATCTAGCTTTTGGCTTTTATGGCATGTTTCCAGTTTTCACGAAATGAGAAAAAAATGAACATTACCTTATTTATGAAAAATTAAAAACAATTAAATCATGTATCAATTATTAAAAACAACATCCATTATTAAAAACAATTAAACTATTATAATTTTATTTTAGTGAAATGAGTTTTATTTGATCATTAGTTTATATATCCACTATTAAAAATTATTTATCATTAATAATGGTTTATATATCTAAAAATTTAAATGAAATTCATATGCAAACAATAACAAAAGTTCATAATACCATAAAAAATTAACTAAGGTTCATATCTATTTTAACACAGGTTTATACACCATTAAAAAATTAAGGTTCATACTTAAATTAATAAAGGTTTATACCTATGTGTGTTGTCTGTACATATATATATATTATATATATTATATATAATATATATACATATAATAATTATACATATACATATAGTATTTCTCAAATGTGAATATGATGATATAATACTAGATTTAAATGAACTCACACTTTTAACATAAATCAATGAAATTTAAAAATTAAATTTTATGGCCAAATACATATAAATATAAATATTCATTTGACCATATAAATATGACCTTTACTAAAATTACAATGAAGACATTAGTGTAAAGTAGATATATGATACATGCAACTATGTTACTTGTAGATGCATCCATGTGCAATGCTAAACTTTAGACACAAAAGGGTATTCATAATTTTAACAATCTAAATAGATTTAGAGACCCCTTTGTCTCTAAATTCTAACACTATAGATTGATTTAGAGATTATTGTAGTGAAATGTAACACTTTGATATCAAAATTACAATTTTCCATTTATAGAGTGGTACACAATTAAAAATGCTGGCATTATGACACAGGCTTTTCTTGGATGGCAACTCACTCGACAAATCACTCAGATGATAGTTCAAGCTCACAATCTCTCAGGATAAAGTAAAATGAGGTATACATAGGTTCCCATTGACCAAGCCACGTATTCATGCAGATTCATAGACCAAAAGGAACGTATGTATATACACACACATTCATGCACAGAAAAGCACGTACTGTTTGGAAATCTTGGCTTTTGGTCCTTCATATTTGGACCTATGGTTTTGGACCATGGTATCTCGTCTGAAGTGTTGAACCTAGGTATTTCTATGTGGTTTTGGACCATAGTATTGAGTAAGGCCTAAGACTATAAAAGGGGAAGGAGATGAGTAGGCAAAAGGCACTCAAGGATTGAATATCTTATGAAGAGTAAGGTCTAGAATACTGGTCATTGGTTTATGGTGCATAGCTGGATCTTGATCAAGGAGGAAACTGAGTGCTAGGAGAAGGAAAAGTTCTATTGATGGGTCTCGATCTTAAGGCTTGAAGAGAAGTATCTTTATGTGATTTTCATGTGTTATATTTGGGGCATGAGTCGATTTATAAAGCTGATGATCTTAGTATAACTGATGTCTGAAAAATTGAAAAGGGTAAATTATCCTTTATAGATCTGTAAGCAGGTTCAACATAACAAAGACACGTATACATGTTGGTTCAATAATTCAAAATGGCGTATAAATAGGTTTACCCTAAGATAACAGTGTATGCACACAGGATCTACGTGTTGAAGTAGCATACATATCATAAAATATGTTTTAGCCACTTCTGTTTATTGTTGTAGTGTTCTAGGTTCAAGATTGGCTTCTGGTTATTGTTACTATATTTTGGTTACAACATTTAGATAAGTGATTGTTTGATTCAATTTTTGGTTGGTGCAAATGAGATTGATTGTTGTAGATATATTTGATGTTTCATTGATGTTATTAATGGATCCAGTCTGAAAATTTATGAAACGTGGTCCCTGGAAGAAAAGAGAAGGTTGTAGGTCAACACCTACATACTAGTACAACAGCTAGTACAAGAGCTAAGGGGGTTGTATCTCCCTTCCAGGAGAAGTTCTAGAATGAGAGAAGGTTTTAGCCTTCTGTAGGTAGAGGCCTACATACTGGTATAAGACTGCACCAATACAAAAATATTGTAAAAAGAAGTTTCCTATTAAAATAAGATAGAGACAAATTGCAGCAGGTGGTTTTCACCCACATTCGGATTCCACCTTATATCTTGTGTTCATGTGTGATTTCATGTACTGTTTTATTGGACTTGATTACTGTTTTATGGTTTTGATACATAGATTAAAACCAACTGACTAAATTAGAACTCTGCATGATATACGCAGTTTTCTCTAAACACAGTTGCGTATATACGTAAGTTGAATTAACAGAAGTAATGCATATTAATTTGTTTATGGAAATGAAAAATTGTTAAATTGCTAATATTGATTCACACTGCCCGCCCCCCCCCCGCCTCTTAGTATTATTTCCAAAAAATTGGTATCAGAGAAAATCCTTCAGAAGAAGCTTGATCGCTTGAAGGAAGATCTATCATCATGAGCAACTATGAAAAAGAGGCATCCATCAGGCCACCAATATTTGATGGGAGTAACTTTGTCTATTGAAAGGTAAGAAACATAGCCTATCTTCAATCTCTTGGTACAAAAGTTTGGGATATTGTGGAAGGAGGATACACATTGCCATCAACAACTCCTATAGATACAACTAGTAAAAATATGTATGAAACATGCAAAGGTTGTCAATACTCTATTGGGGAGTCTATCTCAATCAGAATTTGTCAAGGTTATGCAGCTAAAAACTGCCAAAGAAATATGGGATAAGATAATTCTAAGCTATGAAGGAGATGTTGAGGAAAAACACGCAAAACTACAATCTCTCATAATTCAATATGAAATTCTGAGAATGCAAAATGATGAAAGTGTGGTTAACTATTTCCTACATATATACGAGATTATTAATCGAATGAAAAAATTGGGTGAAGAGATAAAAGAAGTTACTTTAGTTGAAAAGGTTCTAAGGTCTTTGTCTTCTATGTTTGAATCAAACGTTTCTGCCATAGAAGAAAAGCAGAATCTTCAGAGTATTACCATGTCACAACTGTAAGGAATCCTAATTGCTTTAGAAATGTGAAAAGGGGGTCCATCAAACATGAGAGAAGCCACATTCAAAGCTTCAGGAAAAGGAGAATACAATGAATGAGGACATAGTCAGAAGGAGAGGAAGAATCAAACTTTGTCAAGAACCTTGAACGGGGTTCTGGAAGATTCAGAGGTAAGCTACCTTTCAAATTCTTTTCTTGTGGAAGAGTCAGGCACTAAGCAACCAAATGTCCACATAAATATAATCATGAGTAAGGTAAGGAACCGATTAAATGGAAGAGAAAAAAAAGGGTAAGTAAGAAGAGCTATCATACACATGAAGACAGTGATGGGCTTTCAAATAGTGATAAAGATGAACATTGTAATGATTATAGACTTTTGATGGCTTTTGAAGATGATGATTTCGTGGATGCTATAGATGAAGATGATCTCTATGAAGAAATTTCTAAACTTAAAATCTATTTAGAAGAAAATAGTATGATTATAGATACTCTGACATTCCAACTTGCTGAAAGGGAAAAACACAATGAAAAGCTAGAATGTGAAATTGTGGGACTTAGACTTAATCCTAGATTTGCTAAAGGATATAAAAATTTAGATGAGATTATCAAAGTGCAGTGTAATCCGCTAATCAAGACAGGTCTTGGATATACTGAAGAAGCATCTCAAGCAGAGAAGCCATCCACCTCCAAAAGTTATCTTGATGCAGAAAGGAGAAGTGAAGAGGTTGACAATTGTCTAAAAAGGGACAAAGCAGAGCACCATGTAAATTGGGGTCAATCTGCTTCAAGGTTTAATAGAAAATACAACCAACGATAGGTAAATCATTCTCAATTTTCCTCAAGAATGAATATCAATCAAAACTACAATCACTTGGTTGGTAGATTTGATAATCACAGGAATTTCTTTAATGGCCAATGTTTCTCATGTCATAAATTTGGACACAAAGCTGCTCAACGTGTTGCCTACAAGACCATCATGACTAGAGAAGTATGAAATCAAAGGATTATGACTCGGATCATGAAGAGGACATACAATAACTTTATGCTCGTGAAAATGAAATAGAATGCTATATTTGTAACAACTTCAGTCATGAAGATTCTGAATGCAGGAGTATGTTACTGCAAAAATCTCAGAAGGAGCAAGCTTCATTGGGTCCTAAAACATAGAGAAAGAAAGAACCACAACTAGAAAGATGTGGTATAGCCTTATATGTAGAAGGACATGAAAATTAGTGGTACATTGATAGTAGATGCTCGAAACATATGACAGGTGATAAAGAAAAACTTCAGTCATATAGTGCCTTAGAAAAGGAAAGGAAGGTCTCATTTGGAAATGACACCCCTGCACTCATAAAAGGTAAAGGCTCTGTTGTTTTGAAAGAAAAGGTCAATGCTAGAAATGTTATGTTTGTTGATGGCTTAAAGCATAATCTATTGAGTGTTAGTAAAATGTGTGATGAAGGAAATGAAGTAGTATTTCGGTCAAATGGATGTATTGTTCGTGAGCTTGAGACAGGAGAAAGAGTGATGAAAGGCATAAGAACTCCAAATAATTTATACATACTCAAGGGAGGACAACAACAATGCTATCTAAGCATAAATGAAGAACAATGGCTATGGCACAAAAGATTGGGGCATATAAGCTTCCCTCAGATAAGGAAAACATGCAAATATCAAGCTATTCATGATCTTCCTAACATCAAAATTCCAGAAAATACTATATGCAAATCATGTCAGTTTGGTAAGAAAACCAGAACCCTTTCCCTGAGAAGGAAGGATCAGCTAGTATGCCACTTGAACTTGTCCATACTGATTTATGTGGTCCATCAATGAAAAAGCCCCCTTGTGGAGAAGAATAGTTTATATTGTTCATTGACGACTTTTGAAGGATGTGTTGCATAGGACTTCTGAGGCATAAAGACGAAGCTTTCAAAAAGTTCAAAACTTTCAAAGCCCTGGTTGGAAATGAATTAGATCACAAAATCAAATGTCTGAGGTCTAATCGAGGAGGGGAATTTACTGAGGATGAATTTTTAGACTTTTGTGAAGAAAATGGAATAAGAAGGGAATTCTCTACTGCAAGGACTCCTCAACAAAATGGAGTGGTGGAAAGGATGAAAAAAATGGTTCAACGAATGGTCCATGCTATGCTTGATGAGTCTAGAACTCCTGCAACCTTCTAGGGTGAAGTTGCATTTGTTTCCGTTACTATTCTCAACAAAACAAACCTCCGGGTAAACAGCACTCGAACTCCTCATGAACTTTGGTATGGTAAGACTCCTACTCTAAAATACTTCAATGTTTCTGGAAGAAAATGTTATATCAAAAGGAATGATGAAAATCTTGGCATGTTTGAACTTAGAGCAGATGAAGGCATTCTCCTTAGTTACTCTCCCTGGAGTAAAGGATATAAGTGTTACAGTAAAATACTTGGTAAAATTGTTGAAAGTATTGATGTGGTGGTTGATGAAGAAGGAAACAATCCAAAGGAGACAAAATCTGAAGATTTTGAAAATGATGATGGGGACTATCCTTCAACATCAAATTAGACTAATGCTAAAGAATAAAATTATGAGGCACCAGAAGAGCAAATAAGGGTAGAAGAAAAGACTCCATCCAAGTATGTCCAGAAGAACCATTTAGAGACTCAAATTTTGGGGCAAAAAGAGGCAGGTGTACAAACAAGAAGAACTATTACAGAAACTTCAAGCTATCTAGCATTGCTCTCCTCCATCTAACCACGAAACATAAGTGAAGCATGCAAATATGAATGTTGGGCCAAGGCCATGAATGAAGAACTTGAGTAGATTGAAAAGAATAACACTTGGGAATTGGTTCCTAGACCTAATGATAAGAATGTCATAGGGAACAAATGGATATTCAAAAACACGCTAAACGAAAAATGGAGATGTTATTAGAAACAAGGCCAGACTTGTTTGTAAAGTGTATGCTCAACAAGAAGGTATAGAATCTGAAGAAACTTTTGCACCAGTTGCTAGACTTGAATCCATAGAAATGTTCCTTGCTCTTTATAGCTTTCAGAAGTTCAAAATATAATAAATGGATGTGAAATATGCCTTTCTAAAGGGAGACTTAGAAGAAGTGTATATTGAGAAACCGAAGACTTTGAAATGTCCCTTTCTAAATGGAGACTTTGAAATGTCCCTACTTGGTGAGCTCACATATTTTCTTTGTTTACAAGTCCAACAAAACAAAGAAGGTATATTTCTATCACAAACCAACTACCTCAAGCAGATCTTGAAGAAATATGGCATGAAATATTTGAAACTAGTATGTACCCCTATGGTAAGAGGATGCAACCTCAGCGCAAATGATGAATCAGCAACAATACATCAACCAACCTATAGATCCATGATTGGCAGTCTGCTCTATCTGACGGTACCCGAGTAGACATCATGCGTGGAGCGGGAATAGTTGGAAGATTCCAGGAAAATCCAAAAGAAGCACACCTTCAGGCAGTTAAAAGGATTTTTAAATATCTTCAAGGAACACAAAACTATGGCTTATGCTATCCTAGAGATCCAGATCTCACACTTCATGCATATATAGATACAGATTGGAAAGGAAGCGTGGATGACAGAAAAAGAACTAGTGGTGGTGCATTCTTTATGGGTTTTGATTAGTATCTTGGTTCAGCAAGAAACAAAGTTCAATTGCATTATCTACAACTGAAGCAGAATATGTGGCTGGTGCATCTTGCTGCACACAACTCCTATGGATGATGCAAACATTGCAAGACATTCAAATCACTTGTACTCCACCTATATCCATTTTATATGATAATACAAGTGAAATCAGTATTTCAAAGAATCTAGTCATGCATTAAAAGGCCAAGCACATACCTATCAAATATCATTTTCTCTGGGAATAAGTGCTTGAACAAAAGGATATATTGGAGTATGCTCCCTCCAAGGAATAGGTTGTTGATATATTCACCAAACCACTACCTAGGGAAACATTTGAATACCTCAAACAGAAGCTGGGATTAGTTGATGCATCATCTTGCTATTGACACTTATCTGTTTCAAAGAAAAGTGATTGTACGTGAGTTTCATGAAGAGCATCTGCATACATATGTCGATTTATGTGGATACAGTCGCATGTATGTTGGTTTGAAGAATATGAGTGGGCCAGACTCGGGATGAAAGGAATTTGATGTGGGTCTGATCATTTGGCATAGGTTCAAGGGGAGCATATACTTCTAATAGTGCATTGTTGGCATTACCATAGAAGATCTTGGTACAATTTCACAGTTATTTTTTATTCAAGTGGAGGAGGTGTAGAGGGAGATCATCATTGTTGGTCTAGATGATGATTGACAAATGTTGTTGGTGATAGTTGCTAATGACTATCGTAGTCTTGTCTTAGATATTTAGTCTCTATGTCATTTATTTATTTTCTTATCAAGGTCATGTAACGACCTATCTTGTTTCCCCACTATGCCTGGGATGGATGATGTAATGTTCTTGTTTTATCATGTATAAACTTTTGGTGTATCCCCACTTGATTGGGTGGATGAGTCAATATTGGTATATCCCCACTTGGTTGGGAGATGGATGTATGTATGAGCCTTTGGTGATAGGAAGGTCATTTATGATGTATAGAGTCATGTTCTTCTTGTAGAACATCTTTTTGCAGACTTTTCTTACAGTCCGGGGGAGCATGAACAACACGCTTCAGCATAGCAAATATTTCAGCATGTACTCAGGAGGAGCATAACCCTTTTCCTTTGATGACAAAGGGGGAGAGTGACTTGGGGTTGCCATCAAGTCCAAAGGGGGAGATTGTTGGCATTATGCCACAGGCTTGTCCTTGATGGAAACTCACTTGGAAAATCACTCAGATGATAGTTCAAGATCACAAGCTCTCAGAATAAAGGAAAAGGAGGTATATGCAGGTTGCGGTTGACGAAGCTGCATATACACACAGATTCACAGACTCAAAGGCGTGTATGTGTATACACACACTTTCATGTACAGAAAAGAATGTACAATTTGGAAATCTTGGTTTTTGGTCCTTGGTATTTGAACCCATGGTTTTGGACCATGGTATCTCGTCTGAAGAGTTGAACCCAGGTATTTGGACCCAAGTATTGGTTTTAAGTGGTTTTGGACTATGGTATTGAGTAAGGCCTAAGACTATAAAATGGGAAGGAGATCATTAGGCAATTTCAATCAAGGATTCAGTATCTTATGAAGAGCAACATCTAGAATACTGGTCATTGGGTTATAGTGCATAGCTGGATCTGAATCAAGGAGGAACCTCAGCGCTAGGAGAAGGAAAAGTTCTATTGATGGGTCAAGGCATTAAGGCTTGACAAGGAGTATCTTTTTGGGATTTTGATTTTTTATATTTGGCACGTGACTTGATCTATAAAAGTGATGGTCTGGGTATAACTGATGTCTGAAAATTTGAAAAGGGTAAATTATCCTTTATAGATCTATATGCAGGTTTAGCATAGCAAAGGCATGTATACACGCTAGTTTGGTAATTCAAAATTACATATATGCAGGTTTGCCTCAAGATAACAATGTATGCATGCAGGTTCTACATATTGAAGTAGCGTACATCTCATAAAATATGTTTTAGCTACTTCTGTTTATTGCTGAAGTGTTCTGGGTTCAGGATTGGTTTCTGGTTAGTGTTACTATATTCTGGTTACAACGTTCAGAGAAGTGATTTTTTGATTCAGTTTTTGGTTGGTGCAAAGGAGATTGATTGATGCAGATATATTTGATGTCTCAATGATGTTATTGACGGATCCAGTCTAAAAATTTATGAAACGTGGTCCCTGGAAGAAAAGAGAAGGTTGTAGGTTAGCGCCTACATACTAGTACATCAGCTAGTACAAGAGATAAGGGGGTTGTATATCCCTTCTAGGAGAAGCTAGAGAACGGGTGAAGGTTGTAGCCTTGTGCAGGTAGAGGCCTACGTACTGGTATAAGACTGCACTAGTACAAAAATATTGTAAAAATAAGTTTCTTATTAAAAGAAGATAGAGACAAATTGCAGCAGGTGGTTTTCACCCACATTGTGTTTCCACCTTATATCTTGTGTTCATGCGTGATTGCCTAAACTGTTTTACTGCACTTGATTATTTTTATATGGTTTTGATACACAGATTAAGACCAGCTAACTAAATTAGAAGTCTGTTAGATATATGCGGTTTTCTCTAAACATAGTCGTGTATATATGCAGGTTGAATTAACAGAAGTAGAATATATCAATTTGTTCATGGAAATGAAAAATTGTTAAATTGCTAATACTGATTCACACCCCCCAGTATTATTTCCAACAAAAAAATACTAACATAAATGACTAATTCATATACTTGTTTTATTGTTGCTTGGTCATATTTTTATTATTGGACTATAATAGTCATTTATGGTAAGACATATTAATTTTGTCACTTATTGTCTAGTCACATATTTTAATCGTAGATTAAATTAGTGATTTATGTTAGTCACTTTTAGTTTAGTCACTTATTATCTAGTCATATATTTTATCCCTAGACTAAATTAGTCATGTAAGATAGTCATTTTTAGTTCGGTCACTTAAAAGTCCTCAAATTTAGTAGTAATTCACTTGAAATAATTGCGGTGAGTAACATTTTCAATCACCTAGTCATTAATTTCATCATTTTTTGCTAGTGAAGAAGATATACCTCAGTAAAATTAAATATTTTCATTTCCATGAGTATGGACACTATGCAACCAAGTGTCCACATAAGAAATCTAGTAAGGAACCAGCAACAACGACAGGAGTAGATGCTCTCACATCACAATTAGAGTTGGATTTAATCTTCATTTCTTACATGATAAGCACATTAAGAGGGAGTGAGTGGTACCTATACTTTGGTGCTTCATAGCATATCAAAATAAATAAGGAGTTCTTTAAAAACCTAGAGGAGAAGGACCTACAATTACCCATAGAGCTTCGAGATGATGGAAGATAAAGTACAAAGGGGATTTTAATTGTCATCTTTAAGAGGGAGTCAAACTCCCATATTCAATTGAAGGACCTAATGTATGTGCCTAGTTTGAAGAAACATCTATTTTCTGTAGATACAGTTGAATACCATGGATATGATTTATTTTTCGGTAAAGGGAAAGATTTTTTGAAGAAAAAAATTGTCGTTTGAGTTAAAAATATCTAGATGTTAGAGGTAGATGTTTCTATGCATGCAACTATATCTCCAAGAGTGAGGTGGGGCTTTGTAGAACCTTAGTGCCAAAGTTGAAAATATTTGGGTAGGGTCTATAGGAGACAAGCAATAGTTGTAGTATACTCTTCTAATGTATAAATGCTCTTGCTATAGGGGCCCACAATATTTAGTAGTAGAAGGGTCAGTGTCAGAGGATGCAGTTAGAGCTTGAGCAACAATTGCAGGCTAGTAGGGGTTAGAGACTCAAGATGTAATTGCAACTCATAGACATAGTTGGTTCAGTATTTTGGATACATCTCAGTTGTAGTTATTGCAGTAGCAAGGAAAATAGTGAGAGGGAGTTTTATTACAGTACCTTCCTATAGGAGTAGGATTGGGGTTGTGTGGAACCTATTTCTTGCTAAAACGGACTGTTATAATTGTAGAAAGAAAAGGCTTCATTTCACTTGTGCATTAGTAAAATAAGGAAATTCAATTTTCCACATCAGAAGGATTGTAATATACCTGGGGGGATAGTATGGGGTATAGAGGGAGGTACCCAAGGGAATAATGTAATAATGAAATGCGCCATAGTAATAAATAAAGTGGTTAACCCGTATCATGTAAGGGACCACAGGTAGTTAGCAATAATGCAATAAGCCCATGGTATTAGATAGAGGGTATTGAGGGAACCATGGTAGTGACCCATGGTACTGTATGTATGATTCCTATATAGAGGCTAGAGACTCCCCATTGAGAAATGTCAAGGATTATTGTATGGAAAATCATATGGCTTGTGCAGTGTTCTCCTTCCTAAAGCAGTGAATGTATGGTGTTGCCCTACATTATGGGATTGATTGATAAACACAAGCATTTCTATATTCAGATCTTGTTAATTTTTGGTATATTTCTATTATGTTATACTTTTAGATCAGATCTATAAGAGGCGTTATCAGAGCACTTTCTTGGGCAAAGAAAAGATTTTTATTTTATTTTTTGTAGGAAATTTTTGAGGCAGCGAGTTTGTAGATCAGATATGTACATTCTGGTGGAAAATTTGGAGAATCTCATTGCAGATCTAGGTTGTTTGCAAACAAATATGTAATTTTCAAAAAAAAATCGGCTGAATCAAAGTCTAGATGAGGGAGATATTGCTAATTTAAAAATTAGCTATGTTGCAGACATTTTTTGGGGTGACGAGCTTTCAGATCAGAAATGTACATTTTGGGGCAACATTTGAAAAATATAATTGCAGATCTTGGTTCTTTGCAATAATATACCCAATTTTAAAAAACAAATTAGTCGAATCAGAGTCCAGATGAGGGAGATATCATTGATTTAATAATTAGATGTGTTGCAAACATTTTTCAGGGCAATGAGTTTGCAGATCATATATGTATGTTCTGGTGAACAATACACATTATATAATTGCAGATATGGGTTTCTGGTGAAAAAATACCCAATTTTAAAAAACAAATTGGCTAGATCAGAGTACGGATGAGGGAGATATCACTTATTTAAAAATCAGTTGTGTTGCAGATATTTTTGAGGGCGGTGAGTTTACAGATCAGATATGTACGCTATGTAGAAAAATTTGCAGAATCTAATTGTAGATCTAGGTTCTTTGCAAAAAAAGATACCCAATTTAAAAAAAAAAATCGGTTGAATCAGATTCTGGATGAGGGATATATCGTTGATTTAAAATCAGCTCCTTTTTTAGAAACTTTTGTGACGGCGGCACATGTGAAGCGCGAATATGAAATTCTAGTGCCTAGATCAGAATTTGATGAAGATGTACAAATTTGATTGCTTTGATCTGGGAATATGGGTAGCACAAATGGAACAATATTTCTCTTTGAATCACATCATAGATGATGAAACTAAAGTACGTGTGGGAGACCTTTACTTGGACCAAGAAAGATGGCAATGGTGGTAGTTGCATTCTAAATGCTATTTAAGGACAGTTACTTGGCAAATGTTTGCAAAATCCATTTGTGACCACTTTGACCTTAAATCTATTTTTTTGGGTCCTCTTACTAAGCTTAGATAGACAAGCACACAACCTAGCAAAGATTTTATTTCTACAACAAAGAAGGAAACCAAGAAACCTAAAGCGTTATTTTTTGATGGTATCTCCCTATTGATGGATTGACTCAAAAGGAGGAGATTATTGTGTCTATAAATCCTAGTTGCAAGCATAATTTTATCAATGTGAATTTGGTAAAAAAAATTCAAGTTCCACCAAAAAACATGGAAAACATACAGGTTGATAACAAGAATATTCAAGTTTATAAATATTCGAAGCTTTCTATGGATAAGTATGTGTTGCATTGTGATTTTTATACTTTAGGTATGGATAACATGGATGTTGTTTTGGGATATCCTTGGATGGAATCTATGTGTACTGTCAATATTAATGTGCAGAAGAAATTCCTGAAGCTCTGGCATAAAAAGAAGAAAATTACATTGCAGGATATTTCCATTAAGACCCAAGCAGAGACTATGGAGGCAAAAGCAAAAAGCTCTAATGACACTACCGCATTAGATGATGAGCCTTTGGTGGTCGACAATCAAACACAAACATAAAACTAGGTACCAGAAAAACATGTAGTGTCTAAGGAGGTTGAAGAAGAAAATGTTACAGGTATTGATACATCAGATGATGACTTAGTGGTTGAAGTAATATTGGAAGATAAGAAACAACAGTAGGCACCACAACATGTACTAGATACTAATCAGCCTCCACTAGGTGGTGAATTAAAGAAAGATACACCGTTGGTTAACACTTGAGCATATCACCACCCACATCACCCCGCAAGAAGACAACCAACAAGATGGCAACGAATTAGCCACAAGGACAACAACCTACACATGACAAATAGAGAGGGGCAACAATCCACCTACTACACATAAAAATAGAAGAGCTGCTAGGGTCAACTTCCATCTCAAGCGAGTGAAGCACCAACTAGATCAAGGGTTCACCTTTCTCTAGGATGGCTAGATGCACGTGCATGGTACCAGTGGACTACTCTTTTGAGTAGATCTTATTATGTGTGTTCTTCTTATGTTTCAGGGATGAAACATGTTTAAGGGGGTTGGAATGTATTATACCTAGGGGGGATAGTATGGGGTATAGAGGGAGGTACCCAAGGTAGTAATGTAATAATGGAATGGGCCATACTAATAAATAAAGTGGTTGAACTGTATCATGTAAGGGACCATAAGTACTTAGCAATAATGTAATAATCCCCTGGTATTAAATAGATGGTATTGAGGGAACCATGTTAATGAGCCATGGTATTCTATGTATGAGGCCTATATGGAGGCTAGAGACTCCCCATTGAGAGATGTCAATGGTTATTGTATGAACAAACATATGGCTTGTGGAGTGTTCTCGTTCCTTAAGGAGTGAATGTATGGTGTTTCCCTACCTTAAGGTTTTGATTAATAATGTGAAGCATTTCTATATTAAGATCTTGTTATATTTGGGTTTATTTCTATTATCTTATACTTTTATATCAGATCTATAACAAGGATGACTTCGATTGTAGTTAGCTAGAGTGAGATGGTTTTATCTATTAGTTAAATAAGTAAGCTCAAGTTTGTAATCTAGAAGTAGAGTTGTGCATGGGTTGATTACTAAAATTTAGTAATATAGTGGAGTTATTATTAGTTAAACTCAATTATTTGAGTTCTAGTCATTATTATACTTACTAGGAGTTTAATTAAGTAGTTATAGCCATTGTTATCTGACCGATCTCTCAATTTATTGAAAATAAATTTAGTCATACATGGAATTCAAATTTCCTAGTTGAGTGGAGGGAAAAATAATAATTTATATATGTTGAGAAATCAAGGGCATCGATGGTTAAGTGATTAATTTGCTTATGATAAATTCTCGTGACATTGTTTTCGATCTTACTTAGAATCTTCTATTTTCATGTACTTATTTTTTCATTTAGACAATTACCATATCATTAATAAATAAAGAGACAAGAGACACAATATATAGGATTTTTGGGAAGGGCCAAAAAATCTCACTATTTGAGAGGAAAACCCCCAAAAAAAGCATCTTACAGATGTTCAATTGATGGAAACCAATACCGTGACCATGACCCTTGCACTAGTGTCTTGCCAAGAACAATTCATTGACCTATTTTTTACATTTCTTCTTCCTTTTTCTCTTCTCGACTTCCTTGAGAAGCATTGTCTTCTTCTTCTTGGTTTCCTTGAGAAACTAGGTCTCTTTGAGGTCTCAGGAGAGATGCCTAATGCACTTCTTCTTTTCCCTTTCTCGTAAGGTCCACTTCTCAACTTATGATTACATTGATGTAACTCCAAAATATTCTATCTACTTTTGGTGCCTTTCTTTCTTCTTCCTTCGCACATGGAAGGATGTAATATCGAAAACTATTCCCAAATTAACTTCTTGTCTTACTAAGATAGAGACTTCTTGTCACACGTTATCGCACTTCTTTGTAGAATTGCATGAGTTGATGATATATTTCCAAGTGAGGTCGAGTACTTGTATATATACAGATTTTCCCATCTAATTTTCACCAACATTATCTTAGGAATATGCCAAATTTTCCTTTGGGAGAGGGTGACATCATCTTCTTGGTTCTTCCTTCATTGTAGGTTGAATTGAGGAGAACTTGTGACAAGGTCTTAGAGGATGAATTTAGATAGACAAGTTTGACTCTTTATAATGTGTAACATGACTTCATTACATGACAATGACTCTTTATATTTCTATGACTAGATGAACAAATTCCTAAGGACTCTCAATGGGAGCCTATACTAAAAATAAAATATCCTTCGCATGCAACCCATGATGCAAGAATTACAATAATTTTATTTTTTTTCTCTATATCCCTTACATAAAGGCATGATTACATGTCATTATGAAGACTGAATGTGGTTACAATTTAAATTACTCCCTCTCAACTAGGGAGGTATTCATAATGGTACTTGGCCATTCTCAATACGGATAATTTCTCATAAGAAGAATCATATTGGTAACACATTTGTTTAACATGATAAAAACTAACATTTTCACATAGCAAGGCCTTGACATACAACTCTATCTCTCCATAATATCTAAGCACAAAGCTAGTGAGACCCAATGATTTATAGACTCCCTTATCATCATTATCTCTCTCAGAATATACCCCACTAGAGTTCTCAGGATGTGTTCCATGACGACTATTCTTATATTGGGTTACCCAACCCTCAAATAATATAAGTCCTCCATGACTCCTCTTATTTTAGATGTCCTATCACATCATCAAAGAGTATCAGATGCTAAATGATTACCTAATCCTCTACTTTTTCTTCTCGAGTGAAGACAATAATAATGTCTCTATCTCTCCCTCTAAATTAGGGACCTACAAAACCTGCTTAGCTACAAGAAGAACTCCTTCCTAAGATGTCATGTTCCTTTGTTCAAGGAGTCGTCTTGCTTTTGGGACTTCCACATAGGGCACATACCATCTATCACTTTCATCTGAGCTAGTCAGTTAATCATCCTTCTAATTAAAAAGTGAACTATTGGTCTACATCATGTATTTCCTCGTGGTATGCTACCTTCATCGTGCATTCTTTTCTGAGAAACTCTTTCATCTTTCAATGTGGTTATCTAGGAATATTTTTGTAGTTCTTCCCTTTGATAGTCCCGAATAAGATCATCAATATACTAGTTCATAAATAAGTAATGAACACTTAAATCATAATTACCTTTGTGAAGGTTTTTCACCATGAAATATTTCTAAAGGTATCAACATCCTGCATAGACTTTGACACATCTCCAAAGATACGAATTGTCAAGGGTTGCCATATTTTTCAGACTTTCATCAAAGTATTCATATTTTTCTAGGAGATATCATGGTCAAATCTTCTTTTTCTTTTCGATGTTGACTGTATTTACCATTGTTTCATATTTCATTATATCTTCCTTCCTTTATTGACACATTTCATTCTTAGGAGCTTCAGAGTTTCTAAATCACGGTCAACTAGCTCATACACCATATGAGAATAGATTATGTCGATTTCATTTAGAAAATATGTGACACATGGAGATTATAACCACTTTCAGCTCATCAAAACCTTTCTGGTGATATAAATTTTACATTGATCCACTACTCGAGTCAAATACATACCCATTTAAAGTTAGGATTTCAGTATCTACCACATAGTTATGGACCTAACACATTGAATCCTCATGGAAACCATACCTCTCCTTGATGGATTCTACGGCATATGAGGATGCCACATCATAATGGCTACATCCATGTAGCACCTGCCATGCCGCCGAGCCTTACAAACCTGAAATTCCATCTCATAACATGAAATTCCAAAATCTGACATTATGGTTGCCACGTCATATATTTGTATCTCCCATGAAGCTTCAATGATCCAAAGCTTGAAATCCCTAGACTAGTTCCTATAGTCATGCACCTCTAGCGTGGTCCACATCTAAGTTGTTCGACCTTTTTCTCGTGCATTCATCCAAGATGTCTTAGGCATGTCCAACCTTTTAGAATGTGACACATCAAAACTTACCACACTATGCACTAGATTAAAGCCCCATTCTCTTAAATAAGTATGCCTTCATAAAGAATACGATTTTGGACCTTCTTCCACTAGGGGTACCACCCCATATCTTTGTTTTGATCTAACTTATGATGGATTTCAACACCTAAGTGCCATTACATCCTTCCAAATCAACCGCAAACTAGATCAAGCTGATATCATAAATTGGGCATCTACCTCTGCCATGTCTAGCCTTGTTTGGGATCTGGTTCTACCTTGAGTCACCACTCATCGAATCTCTTAAATGATCTGACTCTCAGACCTTCCCATACTAGCCTCAATCTAACTTCGAATGTGGGCATTTATCCAACTCGATAGGTCGAATGAATTTATGGGTTTCCCTTAAGTGTCTTAGGAGTTTGACCAATCTTCCACTAAGAACCTAGTTCTGTATGAAATATACATAGTTACATCAATGTCCTGAAGAATATTGACCATTGTCTCTTCCTCCTCTTCTGAATAAACTTCAAAAATAATGACAATACCTTCCCATAAAGCTTCTCTTCTTGGTTATTATGTTGCAACAAGTTCTTTTATTCTTAATACCTCTATAGGGTGAAAAATAAATTGCTATTTGTCCATCTCACCTATTGATTCTTGTGTGTCAGCACAGAACTCTACTTCAAACATCTCTATTCATTCTTATGAAACAACATGAGTCTCTCCTCATTCTATAACTCCCTCATATTTTCACCCTACTATTTCTTATTTTGTATTATGGATTTCTTGTTTTACTTGTTGAGTTATATATATATACATATATATATCTAAATATATATAATATATATATATATATATATTATATATATATATATATATATATATATATAATATATATATATATATATATATAATGGTGTACCTAATTCTCCTTTTCTTCGGAACATAAGGTGTCCTCTTCATCATCCTTAATAATTTTTTATGGGGTTTACTACTAATGATTTTCAAAACATTATCCTCTTCCTTCTGTGGAGCTACATAATTACCTTATAGGGTTCATCTTTTCAATGGGAATAGATGGGTACTCAATGGTGAAGGAAATTTAAAAAATTAACTCCTCCAATAGAACTATAGGAATTGTAGGAGTTATAATTCTAGGAACTTAACCATTTTCATCGCATGGTGGAGTTACAACTTCTTCTTCTCGAATTGGTAGAGTTGTAGCTTCTATAATTCCCATAGGTGAACTTGCAACTTGTGATTTGAATAGAGCACAAACAAATTCATTGCATTTTCTTTCTTCCTAGTTTGGTGCTCATATGACAAGTAGTTTTATTACACTATAGCTGGAAAGAGAATCCTCAAGCCATCAATTTTTTTTACTTTCTCTGACATTGTCCATAATTTTTTCAGGGGAAATTATTTCATGTCGAAGGGTCTACCATGCATTATATGGTCCATTAGTCGAACAACTCAGAGGTACAAAACTCCATGGAAATATTCATAGGTGATATAATTTTTCATGACCAAGGCTACATCCTCCCATGGGTGTTGTAGTAACTTCCTATCAAACCCTAATTCCTTCTTCACTAAGGCCTTCCAAATATCCAAGAATTTTTTTTGGTTTACGGTTTTGGAATTCTCTTATAGTACCATCTCTCCTTATTCTGTGGCAACTCTATTAGCTCATAAAAAATTTACTCTATGATCTTAACAATGGTTCTTTCTACCACTTATTAATTTTACATGAAATTAAGATAAAAATATAGGGCTCCTTCTTCATTGTATCCTTGCACCCTTTAGATATATTCAATCTAGCCCCTATTAGAAAATGTAAAGTGACAGCTTATTAGTCTTATTTTCCTTAAAATTAATATTTTCTTGTGAACTTATTAGCTTTCTTGTGTTCTTTTAGTTAGATATTTCATAAAAATATTAAAAACATAAACTACCAAAGTAGAGGACACACGTATTAGCCTCTTAGCCAGGGAAAATTCCCTACGAAAGGAAAATGTGAAAGCACTTATGTTCTTACAATTTACTTCAAATGAGAAACATAAGCCAAAACCCTGAACCAATTCCTTCTCCTAGTACTGAGTCTGCCCTTCCTCATGTCCTTCCTTGATTATGTGCCAAAGTACTACATGTTGGCATTATGTTTCTGGTATGATTATATGTTGTACTTGATGGCAACACCCATGGCATGGCTCTCAATTTGATGAAAATAAAGAAGTACGCAGGAGACCAGTTCAGAAGGTGCGTACCCATAGGTACACTGTCTAGGGACCGCGTCCAGTTACGCAGATTACCCATTCGTAAGGTGCGTACCCCCAGTGCACACACTTCAAGGCAGTAAAGCATGCACGTGGGGTTCCTTATGTTTTACCCTTCGTATTTAGCCGACGGTATTGTGTTATCGTGGTTTTGGCCCGTGGTATTGTTTTATTTTATTATTATTATTGAGCCCGTGATCCTTGATTTGAGGAAGAACTTGCCTATATAAAGCAAAGGAGATCATTTGGCTTAGTATGCTTTTGGGTTGAATATCTTAAGATCTGATCTATTGGGTTCTCGGTTTAAAAGCTTGATATATGAAGGAGAAATTGGAAGCGAATCTGTGAAGGGTGATCTCTCGAGCGCAAGTTCAGATCTGAGCATTTGACTGTATTTCAGCCCTAATCAGAGGTACGCAGAGGTGACGAAGGAGCAGTGCGTGGGTACGCAGAGGTGACAAGGAAGCAGTGCGGGTGTACGCAGAAGCGACGAAGGGTCAGTGCGTGGGTACGCAGAGGCAACGAGGGAGAAGTGCGTGGGTACGCAGAGTGACAGTGGTTCAGGTGCGTGCCTACTGTGTGAGTACGCGGCGCGACTGTTCTCCTGGGTGTGTGCCTACTGTGTCAGTACGCGACGCGACTATTCTCCTGGGTGCGTGCCTACTGGCCAGTACGCGGCGCGATATTAATTTTGGGCGCGTACTGTACGCAGATCAGTAAAAGGAGCAGTTCGTGGTCACGCAGTACAGTAGAAGGAGCTCTGCGGGTGTACGCAGAGAAGCAGAGTGTGAAGTGCGTAGTGACGCAGGCCTGAAGAAGGAAAATTGCGTATCTGTTTTAAGATCTTCTGTTGGCTGGATTTTTCTGTTGATAAAGTGTTCTGGGTTCAGTTCTTATTGATCTAGTTATTTCAGCTGACTGTAATTTATCTGTACTTGATGATCATTTGATGTATATGGATCCAGTTTGAAAATTTATGAAAAGTGGTCCTTGAAAAGAAGTGGGGGGTTGTAGCTCCCTTCCAGGAGAGACTGGAAAACGAGAGAGAGTTGTAGCTCTCTGCAGGTTGCAGCCTGCGTACTGGTAAAGGACTGCACCAGTACAAGACCATTGTAAAAGGAGTTTCTAATTTGAAAGAGGATAGAGACATATTGCAGCAGGTGGTTTTCACCCACATTGGGTTTCCACCTTATATCTGGTGTTCTTTGATGTGACTGTCTGTTTTTCTTTTTCATGCTCATTGTTTTATGGTACTGATATGCAAAAATAATTCAAAGTATAAATAAGGAAGAATTGTTAAAAGGACTAGATAATACTGATTCACCCCCCCTCTCAGTATTATTTTCAACAATTGGTATTAGAGCAGGTCCTTCTAAAGAAGCTTGATCGCTTGAAGGAAGATCTTTCATCATGAGCAACTATGAGAGGGAAGCATCTATCAGGCCACCGGTTTTTGATGGGACAAACTTCAATTATTGGAAGGTAAGAGTTACTGCCTATCTTCAATCTCTTGGTACAGAAGTTTGGAACATCGTAGAGACAGGCTATGCTTTTCCTTCAACTACTCCTACAGATGCAGACGAGAAAAAGAAGTATGAAACAAATGAAAAAGCAGTCAGTACACTATTAGGATGTATATCTCAATCGGAATTCATGAAGGTAATGCACTATAAATCCGCAAAAGAGATATGGGACAAAATTGTCACGAGCTATGAAGGAGATGAACAGGTAAAGCGTGCCAAACTTCAAACTCTCAGGATTTAGTATGAGACTCTCAATATGTATAATGAAGAAAGTGTGGCTAACTATTTTCTTCGGGTAGATGAAGGTTTTAATTGTATGAAAAATTTGGGTGAAGAAATAAAAGAGGCTATTTTGGTTTAAAAGGTTCTAAGATCATTGTCCCCCAAGTTTGAATCTAAAGTATCTGCAATAGAAGAAAAAGAAAATCTACGAATTCTTACTATGTCTCAGCTACATGGAATTCTAACTGCTTATGAAATGAGAAAGGGAGGTCCATCAGATAGAAGAGAAGCTGCTTTCAAGGCATCAGGCAAAGGAAATTATTATGAAGCAAGTCACGTACCAGAAGAAGAAGAAGAAGAATCAAATTTTGTCAGAAATCTTCAAAGGGGTTCTGGAAGGTTCAGAGGTAAGTTACCTTTTAAATGCTTTGCTTGTGGAAGAGTAGGTCATTATGCTGCAAAAAGTCCTTATAAGGATAAAGGAAAGGAACCTGCTAGATGGAACAAGAAACAGGGTGCAAATAAGAAAAGCTACTACACTCATGAAGATAGTGATGGTCTATCAAATAGTGATGAAGATGAACGAGGTAATGAATATAAACTGTTAATGGCATTTGAAGATGATGATTATATGGATTTTATAGATGTGGATAACCTTTTTGAAGAAATTACTAGACTCAAGAGATGTATAGAAGAAAAGAATATGATCATTGATACTCTACAATTTCAAATTGATGAAAAAGGAAAACATTTTGAAAAGTTAGAAGGTGAAATTGTTGCTCTTAGAAAAGAGATTGAGAAAACAAAAGCTATTAATCTTAAGTTTGTTAAAGGATCTGAAACTCTGGATGAGATTATCAATGTACAACGTTCTCCTCTAAACAAGACAGGTCTGGGCTATAATGGAGAAACTTCTCAAGCATCCACTTCAAAAGGTTATCTTGATGCAGCAAAAAGGAGTGAGCAAAAGCACAATGGAGACTATCAGGTAAAGCAGGGACAAATTGCAAACAAAGGCTATCAGGGGCAATCTGTTTTAAGAGTGAACAAAAGCTACAACAAGCCACAGGTAAAGTCTTCTCAATTTGGTTCAAGAATGAATAACAATAAAGATTACAATCACTTGGCCGGCAGATTTGATAACCGCAGAAGTTTCTTCAATGGACAATGCTTTTCTTGTCATAACTTTGGTCACAAAGCAGCTCAATGTGTTGCATATAAAACACTCATGACTAGAGAAGCTCAAAAACAAAGAAGTATGACCGGGATTACAAAAGGGACCTACAACAACTTTTCGGCTCTTGAAAATGAAGTTGAATGTTCTATTTGCAATAACTTTGGTCATGAAGATTCTGAATGCAGGAGCAAGTTTCAGCAGAAAAAGGAACAAGCCTCAAGCACCAAAACATGGAGAATAAAGGAACCACAAACAGAAAGATGTGGGATAGCATTTTATGCAGAGAGACAAGAAAATCTATGGTACATTGACAGTGGATGTTCGAAGCATATGATAGATGAGAAAGAAAAACTTGAGTCTTACTCTGCTCTAGAAAAGGGAAAGAAAGTTTCTTTTGGAAATGATACTCCTGCAACTATAAAAGGAAAAGGCATTGCTCGGTTAAAAGAAAAGGTCAAGGCTGGAAATGGTTTGTATGTTGATGGATTGAAGCATAATCTTCTAAGTGTCAGCCAGATGTGTGATCAAAGAACCGAGGTAATATTCAGGTCAAATGGATGTCTTGTTCGTGATCTTGATACAGGTAAAACAGTGATCAAAGGCAAAAGAACTCCAAAAAATCTGTACATATTTGAAGAAGGACAACAACAATGCTATCTAAGCAAGGATGATGAGCACTGGTTATGGCATCGGAGGTTGGGACATCTAAGCTTTTCACAAATAAGGAAAGCATGCAAATATCAGGCATTTCGCGATCTTCCAGATATCAAAATTCCTGACAACACCATATGCAAATCATGTCAGTTTGGAAAACAAACCAGAACTAACTTTCCAGAGAAGGAAGGATCAGCTAGCATGCCTCTTGAGTTAGTACATACAGATACATGCGGCCCTTTCAGGAAAAGAACACCTCGAGAGAAGAATACCTGATATTATTCATTGATGATTTCTCCAGGTTTGTCTGGTTGGGACTTATGAAGCACAGAGATGAAGCATTCGAAAAATTCAAATCCTTCAAAGCCATGGCTGAAAAACAATCAGGTCACAAAATTAAGTGCCTCAGATATGACAGAGGTGGGGAATTTACTTCAAATGAATTTTTCGATTTCTGTGAAGAACATGGGATAAAAAGAGAATTCTCTACAGCAAGAACTACTCAGCAAAATGGAGTTGGGGAAAGAATGAACAGAACAGTCCAACAAATGGCTCGTGCTATGCTTGATGAGTCAGGAACTCCCGCAACTTTCTGGGGTGAAGCTGCACATGCTGCGGCTGTTATTATCAACAAAACAAATGTCTGGGTGAACAGCACTCAAACTCCTCATGAGCTCTGGAATGGTAGGACTCCTTCGGTAAAGCACTTCAAAATCTTTGGGAGAAAATGCTATATTAAGAATACTGATGAGCAGCTTGGGAAACTTGAACCTAGAGCAGATGAAGGCATTCTTCTTGGTTACTCTCCACATAGCAAAGCATACAAGTGCTACAATAAAAGACTTGGCAGAATTGTTGAAAGCATTGATGTAGTGGTTGATGAGAAGGGATACATCCCTAGACAAATACATCATGAAGACATCGAAGAAGATGAAGGCTACCCTCAACAACAGAATGATGAAGAACCTCAAGAAGAACCTGAAGAAGAAACAGAGGAGCAGACAAGAATAGAAGAAAAGACTCCATCCAGATATGTTCAGAAGAATCATCCAGAATCTCAGATTATGGGGCAGAAAGAAGCAGGTGTACAAACAAGAAGAACAGTTGCAGAAGCCTCAAGCTATTTGGCATTACTCTCCTCTACTGAACCACAAAATGTGAAAGAGGCATGCGAAGATGAATGTTGGATAAAAACAATGGATAAAGAACTTGAGAAAATCGAAAGGAACAACACTTGGGAACTGGTTCCTAGACCAAAGGATAAGAATGTTATCGGAACAAAATGGGTCTTCAAAAATAAATTGAATGAAAATTGAGAAGTAATTAGAAACAAGGCCAGACTTGTTTGTAAAGGGTATGCACAGCAAGAAGGAATAGACTTTAAAGAAACCTTTGCTCCCGTTGCAAGACTTGAGGCCATTCGAGTGTTCCTTGCTTCTCAAGTTTTCAAAATTTCAAAGTATTTCAAATGGATGTGAAATCAACCTTTCTGAATGGAGACTTGGAAGAAGAAGTATACATTGAACAGCCAGATGGGTTCATTCTTGCAAATGATCCAAATCTTGTATGCAGATTGAAAAAGGCTCTTTATGGGCTCAAACAAGCTCCAAGGGTTTGGTACTTTCGTTTGGATAAATATCTTCATCAACAAGGTTTTTCAAAAGGATCAACAGATAGCAATCTTTATATAAAAGTTGAAAATGACAAATTGGTAATACTTGTTGTGTATGTAGATGACATTATTTTTGGCAGCAATGAAGAAGAGATGAGTCAAAGCTTTGCCTTGGTCATGCGGAAAGAATTTGAAATGTCCGTGCTGGGAGAACTGACATATTTCCTTGGTTTGCAAATCCAACAAAAGGAAGAAGGAATCTTTTTATCTCAAACCAAGTATCTCAAACAGATCTTGAAGAAATATGGCATGGAAGATGCAAAACCAGTATGTACACCCATGGTCACAGGATGTAGCCTCAGTGCAAATGATGAATCTGCAGCAGTACATCAACCAACCTACAGATCTATGATCGGAAGTCTACTTTATTTGACAGGTACCCGACCGGACATCATGCATGCAGTAGGAATAGTTGGTAGATTTCAGGCAAATCCAAAGGAGACTCATCTTCAGGCAGTAAAGAGAATTTTCAAATATCTTCAAGGGACACAAAATTATGGCTTATGGTATCCTAGAGATACAGATCTCACACTTCATGCTTATACAGATGTAGATTGGGCCGGAAGCGTGCATGACAGGAAGAGCACAATTGGTGGTGCGTTCTTTATGGGTTCCAGATTAGTATCTTGGTTCAACAAGAAACAGAGTTCAATTGCCTTGTCTACAGCGGAAGCAAGAATATGTTGCTGCTGCATCTTGCTGCACTCAACTCCTTTGGATGATGCAGACCTTGCAGGATTTTCAAATCACTTGTACACCACCTATCTCTACCTTATGCGATAACACAAGTGCAATCAGCATCTCAAAAGAATCTCGTATGGCATTCAAAACCAAGCACATACAATCAAGTATCATTTTCTCTGGAACAAGTGCTTGAACAAAAGGTCAAGTTGGAGTATGTTCCTTCTAAGGAACAAGTTGCTGATATTCTCACCAAACCATTGCCCAGGGAGACTTTTGAATACCTCAGGCAAAGGTTGGGGGTTGTTGATGCATCATCTTATTGTTGAGACTCTTATGATTGTTGGTTGTACACATGATTCATCTGGGGTATATGCGTACATGTGCTGGGTTGCGGCACAGGTTCAGGGGGAGAATATAATGCATTGTTGGCATTATGTGTTGACAATAATACTGAGAGGCGAGGTGAATCAATATTATCTAATTCTTTTACCAAATCTTTCTTATTTATACTTTGACTTATTTTTGCATACCAATACCATAAATAATGAGCATGAACAAGAAAAGCAGACAGTCACATCAAAGAACACCAGATATAAGGTGGAAACCCAATGTGGGTGAAAACCACCTGCTGCAATATGTCTCTATCTTCTTTCAAATTAGAAACTCCTTTTACAATGGTCTTGTACTGGTGCAGTCCTTTACCAGTACGCAGGCTGCAACCTGCAGAGAGCTACAACCTCTATCGTTTTCCAGTCTCTCCTGAAAGGGAGCTACAACCCCCTACTTCTTTTCAAGGACCACTTTTCATAAATTTTCAAACTGGATCCATATACATCAAATGATCATCAAGTACATGTAAATTATACAGTCAGTTGCAATAACCAGATCAACAATAACAGAACTGAACCCAGAACACCTTATCAACAAGAAAATTCAACCAACAGAAGATCTTAAAACAGATACGTAGTTTTTCTTTTTACTGGCCTACGTCGCTACGCACTTCACCCTCTGCTTCTCTGCGTATACCCGCAGAGTTACTTCTGCTGTACTGCATGGCCACGCACTGCTCCTTTCACTAATCTGCATACAGTACGCACCAAAATGCACTATCGCACCGCGTACTGCACAGTAGGCACGCACCCAGAAGAGCTATCGCACCACGTACTATCGCAGTAGGTACGCACCCAGAAAGACTGTCGCGCTATGTACTCAAACAGTAAGCATGCACCTAAAACACTGTCGCGCTGTGTACCCACGCAATTCACCTTTGTCGCCTCTACATACCCACGTGCTGCCCCTTTGTCTCTTATGTGTACCCACGTACAGACCCTTTGTTTCCTCTGTGTACCCACGCACTGTCACTGATGATCACTTGCGCACCTCTGATTAGGGCCAAAATACAGTCAAATACTCAGATATGATCTTGCGCTCGAGAGATCACCCTTCACAGATTCGCTTCCAACTTCTCTTCTAAAGATCAAGCTTTTAAACCGAGAACCCAATATCAGATCTTAAGATATTCAATACACCAAAATATGCACAAGCCAAATGATCTCCTTAGCTTTATATAGGCATGATCTTCCTCAAATCATGGACTAATACCACGGGCCAA
>APFE031412477.1:8514-20378 GCA_000404065.3 Pinus taeda | reverse complement strand
CTCCTCATGAAGCAACAATTTGACATCATTACAATACTCTTACTAATCTCATTCAAACAACATCTCCTTAGCTCAAGAAATTCCAACCTAGAGCAGCGTTTGAATTCTTGGTCAAATTATAGCTGAATGGAGGAGGTTAAGCCATTAATGGCCTTCATGAATGCTCTACCAAATTTGGGAAGTGGTTCCATGGAGGAAGGGATAATGGATTGAGGTTCATTCACCCTCTTCCTCATCCAAATGCGAGGTCAACCAACTTGGAAACTTCCAGAAGTATCCATTGGATGAGGAATCCAATGGATTCATTGAAAAAATTAGTTGAAACTTGCTCAATATAGGTGAAACAAAGGCTAAGCGCGCTACAGTGCACCCGGTCAGTGCAGTTCTTGCATTGCAATGCTGCTTGATAGAAGGCTACCTGCGATGATCTCCTTAGGCACACTTTTTGGATGAATGGTGTCATGGAAACTCTTGGAGGAAAGCATGATGTAGGTTGACCTTATTAGAGAACGAAAACCACTGAATTAGGGATTGATGGACCCTAATAGTATTGATCTGGAAGTCGCGGTTGATGTGGCCAAATTGCCTGTAACACTAATATACTAATTTTCCTATCATGAAATCTAGTTATGTCTACATAAACCTATATATATGGAGATGAGAGATTGGGGATCTAAGACGCTGAGCTATGGGATATTTTGAAAGTTCCTGCATTTCATTTCAAAACCAGAATAAGCCAACTCTGCACTCATTTACAAGGTAAAAGACATAAATATTCATTATGAACATCATGGAAAAAAACCATGGAAGAATTTTATGGTCTTTTCACATCTTATATCTGGTTAACATTTTTAATTTATGTAGTGTAGATTTTCATTAAGGGATAGATATGAAAAAAATTTGTTACTTGGTTTTGTTTCATATCTATTAGATATACTGAATCTACAAACATGCCATAATAATGAACCAAAACATAATAGTCAAACTAAGCTACATCAATATATGCTTTGTATAATTTTTTTTTTTTTTTATGCTATACCTGACAACTAAGTAGAAAATGAAAACATTCTTAAACATTGAAACACATTGTTCATTGCACATGTAAAAGAAAAGCAAAAATTTTGTTTTTACCAAGATAAAGTTGTCACCCATTAACAAACATCGAAGATTAAGAAGCCTCTTGAACAACAAATTGAGAAGACACATATCTCTCTAAGAAAAGGAAAAACACATATGACCAGCTCCTTTAATGATTTAAAGTTGCCCATCATCTCAATCAATATGTCCACAAAGAAATTGTATGCTTTATTGGGATATGAGTCCATTTCTAGTATGGTCAAATTACTTCCATGTTGCATATTGAGTCTCAAGATAGAGGATGAAAGCTCTTGAAATAGTATCCCATTCACTCTCAAATATTTTATCATGTATGCCCCTACATACACATACAAGACAACTTGCATTTACAGTGGCTTATATTTTATCCACATACAACCTGTATTTACATTGGTTTCTTTGTAAAGCGTTGAAAGTAATAGTAAAATCCATACTTACATGGTTGTACTTTGAAGCAATGTGATTGAAGACGTTTTGTCCATATCTAGTGGTTGTTTGATGTAAATTTAGTGATTCCTCTGCTGGAGACCACAAACGCAAGGAGTGCATAGAAGGTCGAATACTGACGATCAAATATTCTTTATGGTTTGGCTAGTCAAGTGGGGCATCCGATCAAATTGGATGAGAATACAATTAAGCTTCAAACAGGGTCCTATGGAAGTGCTTTTAAATGATATCCCTTGGAAGATTCAACATAGTACTCAGTATCATCATATAAAGGACCACCCAAAAAAAATCCATCTGATCCTGTCGAAGTTTGAAGAACAAAGTCACCCTTTTTCGGAAGACCATTCTACTGTCATTTTGAGCAATTATTTTAATGTCAACACCTGGGATTGCTGGCAACATTGACCCTGAATGTACTTTCCTAGGCACCCCACAAAAGAAGGAATAACAGGTTGACACCCATCAGTTTTAACAGCAACATGTCGACTTCTTGGATAAAACAAGACCTTTTCAAAACTATTTTTCTCACTAGCATTCCTTTTATCTCTCAGAAAAAAGACCATTTCATCTTCAAGATTGGCCCAGTGAGTGTACTGATATACAAAAATGTTGCTTGGTCCATTATCTCTTGAAACAAGTTTGACATTATTGATCATATATATAAATGCAACCTCCTTTTTCCATATGTCTACAATAATGCTTCGAGGCAACTCATTTGCTTTGGGATAAGAACTTGCATTAACATGTATTTCACCACTCAGTAGATATTTTTCACCAGTCAAATATATAGGCTTATGGTTCAATACATTGAATTCTAATGAAGACATTCCAAAGAAAATGCACGAGTTCAAGAAATGAAGCATGTGCATATGAGAAGCTTCTAAGCGGATTTTCTACCATCCTTTCTTAATCAACAAATTCATTGGTTTTTTGATTGGTTGTACAATGTAAGAAGCCACAGGATGAGTAGATATAATACACAACCAATAGTATTTTTGGATAAACACTACCTTTGAATGATCAGAAACACTAACATTGACATCAATAACCTTTCTCTCCCAAAACCACTCATCATCCCAATCTAACAAATTAGATGAAGGTCCATATTTTACCTCAAGACACAATGCACTAGGTAGGACTTTCTCAAATATGAAGTCAATGCTCTCATTTGTTAAAATTAAAGAGTTAAGATTCTATGAACCTACAATTCAACAACTAGAGAAGTAAGTGATATATAAACCGAGGAGTCACATCCTTCCTTGCATATTACTAATCCATGGATATCAACAAGGGCCTTTATAAATTCAATTCCAAACATTGGTCTAGTTACTGTCACATCAATATGTGATGGTGAAAATTGAAGACCAGAATCACGTTCTATTGTTGTGGTGAATGGGGATATTCAATATTAACATGGTTGAACCTCGAAGCAGAAGTTTCCCATATCCTCAATCCTCTTTAGTTGAGGCTTAACATTTTCTGGTCCATGTGTCAATCCAACTTGATGCTTGCCATAATATCCATTTGTCACTGATTTTAGGGAACCACAAATACTATAATGTGTTGCTTCTATCTTTGAGATTGAAGCCATGTTTGGCACAACCATGAAATTCTCCAAACTGCTAAACTCGAAGTGATCCTTCTCAGCATTGATTGTGTAGTATGTTGATGTTGCATGATCAATTTTGTAATATCCCTAGACATCTATTGTAGCTCTTTCTCTTCCATCAACTAATATATTAACACCTTCAAAACAAACTCCTTCAGAAATCACCACAAGTCCTCCAACTGAGACACTTGTGACTGGAAATTGCTGAGATATATTAACATGACCGTGCTCAATACAAACCTCTATAGATGGAAGTGAAACATCAAATATTGTATTTTCACCCTTGTAGAATGGAAATAACCTTTATTTTCCACATGGAATAAAATTAAAAGAAAATTTCCCATATGCATCAGATATTGCACGACAAAGCGCTTGATTTGGCCAAGGAGCTTCTTTGAGGGCACTTCACCTCATGGACATCATCTGAATAAAGGTATACATGAACACCTAAAATAAGGTTTCCCTAAGAAACAACTAAGCCATCCATATCATAACTTGGGACATAAAAGATGTCATCTACTACCAGATTTCCAAAGCCCAACTCCATCTCTGGATAGCCTCTTTGGACAATTGTTAAGAGAATATGAGAATCATGTATTTAAGAGAGAATATTATAGAAAATATAATCTATAAACCTCAATCATTGTACCTGATGTGTAGTGCCATCCTAGCTAAGATCGACATTATGTATGAACTTGTATCTTCTTCCTCTTTTTAACAAGCTCTTTCCACTTCTTCACATTTGATTTCATGGAGGGCTACTGTGTCCTCTAGACACTCATCCTTAAGGAATATACAAACTTATTATGCGTATCAAAAAAAGACAAAGAGAGAAAAATATCATGGCCGTTCATTTTTGAAAACAAATGTAGTGGGATTTGATATGATCTGATATTTGTATACTGCTCGAGGATTGATAAAGTTTATGTATTCATGATGGGAAGCAACCAACCTATATTTCTTTGGAGTAATATTTGTAAACATGCAATGTAAAGATATCATTAATGAGATCATTGATGGTGGAAATGAGTTCAACGCTTACATTGGCACGACCTCCATTTATATCTGGACAACGTTTTGCTCCAATAGCCCCCACCACTCGCCTAGAAATAGTGAACCAAGTGAAGTGAAAATTGATATCTTCATGGCCATTGCAACCATTGTGATACACTAATACATATTCACCCATTTAAGATATATTCAAAGTCAGGGAATATGAATATTTCCCATGTAATTTTTCCACTCGATAATCTTAACATCAAATCCGAAATTGTCTCGTTCATCTTCAGAGAGCTCTTCAATTTTTCAAAATTGTATCGAATTTGCAACAAATATATTAAAAACATTATTAATATATGGTGCTTGATTAACAATCAAAATGTCTAAAGCAATACAACACCAATAAATTTGTATTTCATATCCATTGCACATATTTCACCTTCCTTCGTAGAATGCATATGGCTCATAGATCATGTCTAGGTGCTTCAATTGATGTAACATATATTTTGTAGATGATCTTGATAACCCCACTTTCTTATAATTTCTATCAGTATATATATATATATATATATATTTATTTATATTATATATATATGGTGAATCAATAATTCCTTAGATTAAATAACGAATCTACTCGAACAAAGATTATATGCAGAAACTATATGCAAAGTAAAACTTACATGAGTAAATTTTTAACTTTTCAAATTCCACTTATAGTCATCAAAATTTCGAGCGATAAACATAAAGTATCGTTACAACTTACTTGTTTTGTGAACTAACCACTGCGTCTAGAGCCTACCCATAATTCTCAATAGTATTAACGCAGGTCAATTGTTTCAACAATTTTATTGGGTTGCCGTTGCGATCAATCTAGGGATTACATTTAAATGTTCAAATATTATTTTTTAAAATTCTTGAATTTTTATGGGATTTACCACTGAAGAAGCAACCTGAGAAACCTTTATGCCATGCTTTCCTGCCTGAATTATATGCAAAGTAAAATTTACATGAGTAAATTTTTAACTTTTCAAATTACACTTATAGTCATCAAAATTTCGAGCAATAAACACAAAGTATCATTACAACTTATGCAAAGTAAAATTTACATGAGTAAATTTTTAACTTTTCAAATTACACTTATAGTCATCAAAATTTCGAGCAATAAACACAAAGTATCATTACAACTTACTTGTTTTTTGAACTAACCGTTGTGTTCAAAGCCTACCCATAATTCTCCATAGTATTAACACAGGTCAATTGCTTCAACAATTTTACTAGGTTTACTTTGAGATCAATGTAGAGATTACATTTAAAATGTTCAAATATTATTTTTAAAAATTCTTGAATTGTTATGGGATTTACCAATGAACAAGTAACCTGCTAAACCTTTATTCCATGCTTTCTTGTGTGTTTTGCCATGGCTGCTAAAGTTGCATTTGCAACCATGTCTGCCGATATCTACAATTTGAATTCAACAAAAAAATAACACATTTAACAGAAAAAGGATAATGGTTTTTTGGGTCCAAGTTTTGAAGACATATATGGAAGATCTGATCTCCCAAGAGAAATAAATAATGTAGAGACGCTCTAGAAAAATCAAATAAATATGTTTTAAATAATTAAAAAATATCAAATCTAAGTTGGAACCATCCACTGTTATCTTCCAGATATAGATGAAAAACGTAATCTAATAAAAATAAAAAATTAATATAGAAATACTCCAGAAAATCTAAAATTAACTACAAAATGTTTTTTCACACTTTGTTAAGAGATACTCACCAAATCTAGATCTAGCACAGTATCTCGATCAACTAAGAAGCAAGTTAGTTGACCTTTGCCATAGTGTGTAACGATTGGATCAATCATTTACCTCAACAACAATGTGAGAGTAATCCAACATTTGATCCAAAGGTATCCCTCGGTAGCTGTTCAAACTGCCAGACATGTAACCAACATCTAAAGCACGCCCACCATGTCTCCATTACAAGGAACTTTTAATATAAAAACCTAGTAGTTATTTTCTAGGTTTCAGCAGTTCACTGCATCTCTCTTTCTCAAATCACTCTGATTGTTTTCAGGGGCACCAAACACATGAATCAATTGAAAATCGAGCCACACAATTTGGATTAGTTTTATCCTCCCAGATATTTGGATAGGTGTTACCCTGGTAGAAATAGTGCCAGATGTAAAACAACGCCTTTACATTGCAAATTATCAAGGCAAGCTGATCTATAACCCCTATTGTTTAGGGCAAAATCACCAAAAGCTCCAAATTTACAACACTTTAAATTATTAAATTATTAAATTTGTTGTAATTCAAAGTTTAAATAAAATAATTACAAATCTCTTTAACGCTTTTTTGAAAATAGAAAGCACCTTATTCAAATAATATTATTTTGATTCCAATTATTTGAATTTAATTTTTTTAAATTAATATAAAATTATTTTTTGGTTATTATATGTATTTTTTCAAAGTTATTTGTAATTTTAGATTAAAAATAAAATAATTATTGCCCCAGCGGGGTAGATCTCGCATGTAAACTTGTAAACTTAAATAAACTTAAATGTAAATGTAAACATAAACGTAAATGTAAACGTTAATATTTAACATTTAACATTGTTAATCTAACGTCGCTCTTATTTAAAAATCAATCTAATTATTATTATGTATAAAGACAACATAAATTTAAAATATAAAGAGGTTTACTAATAGTAAAAACAAAGAGTTATGGTAAATAAATAAAAATATAAATAAACTAGACGTATGGTAAATAAATAAAACATTTTTTATTTTTTATTTTATTTACTCCAAATGTACGACAAATAAAAAAAAACTAAATAAATTAGAGGTATGGTAAATAAATAAAACTTCTTTTTATCTCTACTCCGTTAATCTCTTTATATTTATGAAAACTCAAAAAATAGGTTTTATTTATGTGGATCCTGTGGGACACATAATTATTAATACCATGGGCCAATTACGATATTTATAAAAGAGGTATTATAAATAAATGAATATTAAAGAGGTATAAAGATGTATGGTAAATAAATAAAAACATATCAAATAAGAATTAGAAATCAACATCTAATTATATACCAATCTTATGGGCCAAATACCACTGTAAATAAAAGAAATATGATAAATAAATAAAAATATAAATAAACAAGAGGTATAGTAAATAAATAAAACCTCTTTTTATATTTTCTCCATAAACCTCTTTACACTTACTAACACTCAAAAAATAGGTTTTATTTAGGTGAAGCCTATGGGAAAAATACCATGGGCCAAATTATTATTAATATCATGCAAAAAATACTATTAACCACAATATTAATATTAAAAGATTATTATTATTATTATTATTAAATCTAATATTCATATTAATATATCATAATATTGATTATTAAATATAATAACTTTGTTTTAATCCAATATTAAATTTGTTATATTATAATATATAATAATATATCAAGATATATATTAACTCTATATATATGGGAAGTAAGAACAAAGACAAAGTTATAGAGGTGGTGAGATAGGGGGAGTGATCAAGGAGAGATGGAGATAAACTAAAGGAGAGGGGAGAGTAGGAATAAAAAGAGAGAGATGTAGAGAAGGGTAAAAGAGGGAGAGGGAGACACAAGGATGGAGGGGGGAAGGGATAGGAGAGTGGGAGGGAGATAGTGAGAGGATTGGAGGGCAGAGAGAGAGAGAGAGAGAGAGAGAGATGGGGGAAGAGATAAACTTAGGAGAGAAAGGGAGAGAGAGGAAGGATGAGAGAGACGAGGAGAGAAGGAGGGATAGAGATATGGAGTTGGAGGGGGATAGAAGGAGGGAAGAAGAAAGACATAGAGAGTGAGAAGTGGAGAGAGAGAGGGATTGGCAAGGGATAGATGGAGAGAAAGAGTGTATGTTTAGGGGTGAGATAAAGAGATAAATAAGGAGAGATAGAGAGAAGGGGGGAGAGAAGGAGACATAAGGAGAGAGGGAGGGATATAGTAACATATGTAGAGAGAGAGAGATACATGGGAAGAGATATGATTGGAGGGAAAAGAGAGGGAGAGAGAGAGAGAGAGGGTAGAGAGACATAGAGAGAGTCTAGAGAGTGAGAGAGAGGAAGAGTGAGAGATAATACTTGAGAGAGAGAAGGAGAGTGATGGGGGTAAGAGAGAGGATTAGAGAGAGAGAGAGAGAGAGAGAGAGAGAGAGAGAGAGAGAGATGGGGGAAGAGAGAGGGAGGTAGGATAGAATGGGAGAAAGAGGAAGTACGAGAGAGAATATTTGAGAGAGAGGAGGAGAGAGGGATGGATAGGGAGATGGATTTGGAGGGGGAGAGATGGAGGGAAGAAGAAATACATAGAGAGCGAGAAGTGGAGACAGAGAGAGGGAGTAACAATGGAGAGATGGAGAGAGAGTGTGTATGTTTGGGGTTGAGATAAAGACAAATAAGGAGAGATGGAGAGAATGGGGGAGAGAAGGAGAGAGGAAGGGATATGGTAATAGAGTTGGAGGCTGAAGATTAAGAGAGAGAGAGAGAGAGAGAGAGAGAGAGAGAGAGAGAGGATGTGAGAGAGTGGAGTGAGGGAGGGAAAGAGAGATGGAGTTGGAGGGGGAGAGAGAGAGGTAAGAAGAAAGAAATATAGAGAGAAAGGTGGAGAGAGAGAAAGAGGGAGTGATAAAGAGGTTGGAGAGAGAGGGAGAGAGGAAATAAGTAGGGAAGAGAGATAGAAGCAGGGAAGAGAGAGAGAGAGAGAGAGAGGGATAGGTAGATAGATTGAAGAAATAGAGTGTATGTTTTGGTGGTGATATAGAGAGGAAAATGGAGATAGATATATAGATGGAAAGTGAAGAGAGGAAAGAAGAGAGAGATGGAGAGAGGGAGGGAGAGACAAAGAGATTGATATATATGAAGTGAAATAACATGTGTGTTGGGGGGGTTGAGATAGAGTGGAAAATAAGGAGATATGGAGGGAGATATAGATATATATGGGGGGGTGGAGAATATTTCTTGTACTAGATACATTGATTATAGTGTAGATGGTGATTTCTAATCCAATTTGATTTCTTGCACTAGACACATTGATTTTAGTGTAGATGTTGATTTGTAATGATATTTGATTGCTTTCACTAGATGCATTAATTTCAATGTAGATGATTTCTAATCTTATTTGATTGCATTCACTAAATGCATTGATTTCAACGTAGATGGTGATTTCTATTCCTATTTGATTGCTTCCACTAGATGCATTGATTTCAATGTAGATTTTGATTTCTAATCATGTTTGATTGCTTGCACTAGATGCATTGGTTTCAATGTAGATGGTGATTTCTAATCTATTTGATTGCTTGCACTAAATGCATTGATTTCAATGTAGATGTTGATTTCTAATCCTATTTGATTTCTTACATTAGATGCATTGATTTCAGTGTAGATGTTGCTTTATAATCATGTTTGCTTACTTGCAGTAGATGCATTAATTTCAATGTAGGTGTTGGTTTATAATCCAATTTTGTTACGTGCACTGGATGAATTGATTTGAGTGTAAATGTTGTTTTTTAGTATTATTTGATTCCTTTCATTAGATGCAGTGATTTTAGTGTAAATGTTGTTTTCTAATCTTATTTAATTGTTTGCATTAGATTCATTAATTTCAGTGTAAATGTTGATTTTTGTTTTGATGTAATTAGATGTATGATGGTACATTAATTTTAAAGTGATTGGACTAAAATTGTGCATTGATTTCAGTGTAACCACAAACAAATATTGACAATGTACATTTATTTTTGTATTATAGTAATTCAACCTATTAATATTGGAGAGAAGGAGAGACAAGGAATGATGTTAACTACAATAGATTGAGCTAAAGATTTAAATGGTTTATGGTCTAACCTGTCCTTTTCATATAATCGATATGAAAATATGACAATCAATATGAAAAGATGACAAAAGTAAAAAGGGTGACAATAAGAATAATAGAAGAAAATAGTTTTAGATTAACCACAATGAAGACTATTTGTAATTGACTATATTCTTATTATTCACATTTTCTATGATTGAACATTATTACATTGTCCCTTTACATTCAAAATTTATATTTCATCATTTTTCATCATTAAAGTTATTATCATCACAACAAACTCAAGCAACTTAGCAAATTTAAAATTAAAATATATAGATTAATCTAAGACATATTAGCATATTTAAGATGATTATATTAATATTAGATGAATTTACATATTATTGATAAAAGTAATCATATGTTCGTTATATTTTCTTTGGCTGCACATCACTGAAACTAGCCTAGATGCATCTTAACTCTGGATCTATCAAGCACCAAGAGGGATCAAATATCTCGAGGTACAAACCTTTCCTCAAGTTTTTCACGCAAAAAGAGGTTTGCACCTCAAGAGATGTGATCCCTCTTGTCGCTTGATAGATCCAAAGTTAAGATGGAACTAGGTTGGCTTTATTTTAAAATTGAGGAAATTACAAATATTTTTGAAAGTAATTTTTCATTAAAATAATAATTCTTTACTTTAAATTATATAAATTATAAAACTTGTTTGGATCTATCTTAATTTTAGATCTTAATTTTGGATTTACCTAGGGTAGAGGGGAAAAAATCACTTTTCACTTTAAAAAAGGTTTGTATATGAAGAGATTTTATGCCTCTAACACTTGGTAAATTAGGAGTAATATGATTGAATTATTAATTTTATATTTCACTTTACTTATTTTTATTTTTATAGTTTACCCCAACTTTATTTTGCTTAACATTTTTCACATTAAATTTTATTTTACGGAGTTTCCTCAAATCAGATGTTAAAATTGATTTTCAAATAAAATAAATTGGCTATATTTTTTAATATTAAAAGTTATTTTTAATTTGTCCCATGGTGTAGATTAGTTGATGATAGAATGGGTTGTTAAGGCATTTCTTATGATGTTATTAGTTTAAAATTTGATTAGCTCGGTGTGCCACGTGTGAGGCAATGTTGGTACACTTGGAGGTGATTGTGGTAGTGGATAGAATAGATCCTTAAGTACAAACATGCTATAGTTGTCTATTCTTTCATATACAAAAAAAAATAACAATAATAATAATAATCTTATTTTTTAATTTTATTGAATTAATTATTATCAAAATTAGATTTTATTAAAAGCACATGATTTTATTGGAAGTAGTTTAGGTGATGGAAATACAGGAAACTAGTTTTGTTGTAAGCATTTTCTAAATTGTATCTCCACTCAAACACTCTCATAGAAAAAAAAGTCTTGACCCCACCCATCAAGCAAGTCACCCAATGTCACCTTGGTGGCCTTCTTTCACTCTTTAGACTACAAGAAGGATATCCTTATCTATGGGGGAATCCTTAAATATCGAGCTAAGCTAGGTCATTGAGTAATGAAAGGAAGTTCCTTAACGAAGACTATTGATGTGAAACTACTCACTCTCAAAGTAAAAGGTCAGGGATAAGTGTGCAAATAGTTAAACAAACCATGAATTAAACAAAGTCTTTCTGTAGAAATCACATGAGAGAACTTTTTGGCTAACGCGTTTCGAACCAACAAGTGTGGTTCATCATCAGGACCAGATGAAGAGACAGACCATGGCAAAGGCTTAAATAGAGAGCAATGTAGAGACATAATTTCAAGTAATGACTATATTTGAACAATAATGTTTAAATTAT
>APFE031412475.1:12162-49050 GCA_000404065.3 Pinus taeda | reverse complement strand
ATCAAGAGTGACAACCCTTACTCTGAGCGTTGTTGCCTAAACACTTTGTGTGACAACACGCCCAAAGTGCCTTAGGAAGCTTTTCGGCCCAATTTCAGCAATGGTTTGCTACAGTCTTCATGAGGATATTCTCCAACACTTTATTTGTAATCTCGACTTGGCCATTCACTTGAGGATGATATGGAGATGTCACCCTGTGCTTGATTCCATACTTCTTCATAAGTCCTGCTATTAGATGTGATGTGAACTGTGCCCCTCCATTTGAAACTATCTCTCTAGGAGCTTCGTACCGAGTGAAAATTTCTTCGAAAAAGAAGTCTGAGACATCTTGTTTTGTTGCTTTCACAACAGCCTTGGCCTCTATCCACTTTGTCACATAATCCGTGCAGACCAAAATGTGGACTTTCTAATATGAGGATGGATTGAATGGGCCAACGAAATCGATAGCCCATTTCTCAAGGGCTCAAGAATTAGTTGAGGTTGTAACGACATCCCATCCTACCGACCAGGCTATCCCATATGTTGGCAGCTATTGCACCCTTAGACATATTTCCTTGCATCACCAAAAATAGAGGGCCAATAGTACCCCATCTCTAACACCTTATGACCTTTCCTCTATCTGCAAAATTCCCTCCACATGGGCCATCATGAACAACTTTCAGGACATCATAGATGTCGTCTTCACCTATGTAGCGCCGGATTTGTTGATCAGGTCCTGTATAAAAGAGGTATCCCTCTATCCACGAATAACGGGCACAATGATGGATAATCCTTCGTTGCTCTCTGTATGGTAAGTGTTGAGGTACTTTTCCTGTAGCAATATAGTTACGAATATCTGCATACCATAGAGTGTGAGTAGAAATTGCAAAAAGATGTTCATCTAGAAATCTATCCTCTACAAGTGCACCTTCATCAGTAGTATCCAGCCTAGACAGGAAATTTGCAGCTACATTATCTTTTCCTAGCTTATCTACAATGGTGATATCAAATTCTTGAATTAATAATAACCATCTCGTAATGCGACTAGGAGTTATCAGTTTATTCATCAGATACCTGATGGTTGTATGATCAATGTGCACGAAAGTGGGATACCCTGTAATGTAATGCCGAAACTTATTAATAGCATAAATAGTAGCCAAAATCTCTTTTTCAATTACTGTATAGTTCAGTTCAGTAGGAGTTAGATTCTTGCTGACGTAATAAATCATGTACGATTTCTTGTCCTCTTGTTGTCCCAAGACTGCCCCTACTGCTATGTGAGAAACATCTGTAGAGATATGAAACAGGAGCTTCCAGTCAGGACCATGTAATATCGGAGCTTTGCAAACTAGTTCTTTGATTTTCACAAAGGCTGTTTCACATTCATCTATCCACACAAACTCTGCATCCATAGGTAACAATTGAAAAAGTGGAAATGCTATTTTAGAATTTTTTTCTATAAAATGTCTATAATAGCCAACATAACCAATGAAACTAGGTACTTGTGTCAGTGTCTTAAGTGTAGGAAAATTTAATATTACCTCTACCTTGGTAGGATCAACCTAATTTCATGCAATTGAAAGCAGATGTCCCAACACTATTCCTTCTTTCATCATCATATGGCATTTTATTGTACTAAGAGAAACATGTGTTTGCTTACATCTTTTATGTACTTTGTCTAAGTTTTCTAGCCCTTCTTCAAAACAATCGCCATAAGGGGTGAAGTCATCCATGTAGATTTCAACACTATCATTGACTAAATCAGAAAAATTCCCCAATATTGCCTGTTGAAAGGTAGCGGGTGCATTACAAAGACCAAATGGGAGATCTCGGTATGCAAAGATTCCCCAAGGGCATGTGAAGGTGGTTTTATCTTGTTAATTTATGGTATATTCTATGCTTAGTGCAGTTTACCTCGATTTCTTCTTATTAGCCACTGTTTAGCACTCACATAAACATAAAGTAAAACGATGATAGAACATTAATAGATCGATAGAAAACAAGCCAAGACAAGAGACACAAGATGTGGCGGCTAGCCAGGGACAAACCCCAATAAGGGGAACCCTTTGATCAATTCTTCTTTAATCTTCAATAGTTCAGCAGAGAGAAATAGTACAAATTCAGAAATCTGTAATTTTATGACAGTAGCGGCAAACCCTAAATCAGCAAAGTCAAATCTAGTCAAACAACCCGGATTGGCCTCTAGTCAACCTTGAAGAACTCGGTCTTCAACAACAAACTTCGGCAGCCCAAAACATCCCTTGGTCAACGGCCAAAACAATAACCAAAGATTAGCAGTTTGCGGTCAGTCCTAACCAGTCAGCGTTGGTCAACACTTTGGTCAACATTGGTCAACGCAACACCCAAACAACATGCGTAGGTCAGCCCTTGGTCAACGCTTGATTTAGTAGCCCAGCACTTGATCAACGTAGCCCAAAAAGTCAACACTGCCCTAAAATCAATCAACGCTGCCTTAAACAGAAAATGCGTCCTTCTTCTTGCATGTGTGAGAGACTCTGCTCCTTTGCCGGTACAATGAGATGAGGAGAGAGAAGATGAGTGTTGAGATGATGATGAAATGAGGCACAATTTCTCCTTGCTTTATATGCAACGTTAAGGTAAAGCTGAGGGTGTGCCACACACTTTATCTTGCTGGTTGACCTTGACAAATTGTCAAGTATATACAAATAAATTCATATCTCCATAAATACATGTCGAAATCGGATGATCGTTAGATCAATCCTTCGCCTCTCGATGAGAGGAATCAAGGAAAAATATCAGTTGCCATAAATAAGATGACCGACATGGAGTTTGGCCATAGTTTCCAATTTTAAAACTCCCTCTCAACTAGGGAGAACTCCATCTGCTAATCTGTTTGACTGTTGGTACTATCTGTACCATCAAATGCACTGCCCTACACTGCCTTGCTCTGCTTTGCTGAACTATGAAGAAGAAGAAATGATCGAAGATGTATCATACCATCCTTTACTGACTCGAAGTCAGTCCCAGAGAGTGTCTTACTACTCTCGCTGATCCCATATCAGTGTCATTGATCCCAGATCAATGGAGGTCATCCTAGCATAGGGAGTACGGTAGATACAATGATGCGTCCATCGATAGTACTACTATGGTCCCTAACCCCATTCTGTTGCTCATTGATCAGATGAGAGGTACTTCACATGAGTCCCAGACTGCATGGGTAGGATGCCTCGACAAGAAAACTAATGATTTTGTTCCTAAGTCGCCATGGGGTATCACAGGGGAAGGTTGAACCTTTCACCCGTACATAGTGCACCACTAGGGGAGGGTGAGTTGCCCTGTGGTCGCATGTTGCTCCAAGAAGTAGCCCAAGCCCCTCTGAGCTCCTAGAGCTCAATGTATGTATCATACACTACCTTCATAAGAGGGTCTTTCAATGACACCAAATCGCTCTCGAAAAGTCAAGAATTTGACCTTTCCCAGGGGCTTTGTCAGAATGTTGGTGACCTGCTCATCTGTACCGATATGTTGGAGTCTTATTGCTCCCCTCTGCACCATATCCTGGATATAGTGGTACTTGATATCGATAACGAATCCTGCTCTGTTTGTCACACAGGATCACGGTAGTATCTAATGTAAATATGAATAGCTCACTGAAGAGCTTCCGCAACCAGACCGCCTCACAAGAGGCCATACTCGCAGCAATGTACTTTGCCTCAGTGGTGCTCAAAGCTACCAACTTCTACTTCCTGCTCATCCAGGATATCGAGGCAAATCCCAAAAGAAACAACACTCAGAAGTGTTCTTTTAGTCCACCACAGTGCCTGCCCATTCAGCATCGGTATATCCATGTAATCTCACATCTCCGACAGTGTATCTCAACCCATGAGTGATTGTGCCATGAAAGTATCTTAACAGATTCTTGGGACTAATGCAATGTGTGTGGTGAGGTTCAAACATATGTTGGCTCAATGTGTTGATTGCAAAACATATATCTGGACAAGAGTTCGCCAATAACAGCAATGCTCGGATGAGTTGACGATACTCGGTAGCATTTTGTAGAACAAGTCTGGCAGCACTACTGCTTAGCTTCTTGAAGTCAAGCTCCATCGGGGTAGTCATGGGCTCGTAGTCCACCATATCGAATCTCTCCAATATCTTCACCACATATTTACCTTGAGAAAGGAAAATCTCCCCTGGCTTCTGCCAGACTTCTAGTCCTAAGAAATAGTTCATTAGTCCTAGGTCCTTCATCTCAAACTCAGAAGCCAATTCCCTCTTACATTTGTGAATGAGAGGGTCTGCACATGTCAGAAAGAGGTCGTCAACGCACAACACCAGTATGAGAGGCTTGTCATCTTCAACCTTAAAGTAAAGGTTAGGGTCAGCTTCACTCCTAGTGAATCCCAGCTTCATCAAGTAGCTATCGATCCTCTCATACGACGCTCGGGGTGCGTGCTTCAGCCGATAGAGGGCTTTCTTCAACCTAGACACATGAGATTCCCGATCATGAATCTCAAATCCTTCGGGTTGTTCCACATAGACTTCCTCTTTGATTGAGCCATGTAAGAACACGGTCTTGACATCCATTTGATGTAGGTTCCATCCTTGTGAAACAACAAGGGCTATGATCGAGCGGATGGTGGTATATCAGGCAACAAGTGCAAATATCTCGTCATAGTCTATACCTTCCTTCTGAGAGAAGCCACGAGTGACAAAACGAGCCTTATACTTTTCAACACTTCCATCAGCGCCATGCTTTATCTTGTAAAGCCATTTTGAAGTGGCATATGCTTTGTCTTAGGGTCTGGGACCACATCCCAGACATCGTTCTTCATGATGGACTCATATTCCTCAGTGATAGCATCCTTCCATACTTTATGCTTGACAGCTTTGCGAACGATGAAGGCTTATTTTGAATGATCGTGCTCATGATGGTCAAGTATCCTTGATACGTGGTCGACTTCTTACTTTCATGGAAAGTCCCTCTAGGTGCAATGTGTCCTTTGGCATCATCAAGTGCCCCCCTGAGCCATGAAGGCCTCTTCCTAGAAGAGGAAGGTTCTTGTGGAGGGGGATCAATAGGATCCATCAGTTCTTCTACATCGAGCATTGTCTCATCTTCCTTTTCCCTTGGTTTCTTGGTGTCAACTTCTCCAGATTTCCTTAGTATAGGAAGCTTGTCAACATTGCTAAGAGCCATATCTTCATCAAAGGTGACATCATGGCTAATCTCGACATCCCTTTGACCAACCACATAGATTCTATAGCCCTTAGTATGGGAGCACTATTTATTTTCCGCAATATTTATTTGTGAAGGTTACAGTGTGATTTATTCAGTATTTGTTGTAGCAAACTGCAAATAAATTGTTAAATAAAATGATCAATTAGGATAATAATTTCCAGATGCTGCAATATGATTCTGCTATTGGAATTTTAACATCATATATCTGTTCTAGAACTGCAACACCCTTAACTTGATTTTTCTGTGTTGAAATAAAACATGAATAAGTTGTAGGTCCATTTAAAGAAGTGTCTTTACATTTGATTAAAAACAGAAATTGTATGCAGACTAACTAAGCCTTCATAAGGAACCAGTGTGGAGATTCTGGCAAGAATAACATCAATACAAGTTGTAAGAGGATTGGTAACCTTGTCGCACCTAGCATCCACTGTGATGTCCCTGACACATACAAAGCAAAAAAACATATTCAAGTGATTAAAGTATCCTCCAATGAACACTGCCTTTACTCCAAAAAACATGCAAGCATCAAGGTGTCCCTTAAATCATAACTGAGAAAATGAAGCAAATTTGCAAAGAATTTGGGCTAGGCAAATTATGTGGTTTAGAAATATTTCAGCAGCTAGAGGAGAAATGCAGACTATGATCTGAATATTTGATACAGAATTTGTTCGATAAATGATAGGGATACCCACTAATTCTTAAGGCACTTGTTTCATGCTACTTTGTGCAGCCAATGACAAATCAATAGACAATTTGACAAACAATAACAAGGCTTCTTACCTCAGTAATTGTTAGATTCACAATATATGATAGGCACTGACCCATAGTAGTCATGAGCGTATTTGTACTCACTAGTGCTTCCTTTATTTTAGAAGGTGAACCTTCTGCAATATAAATAGGAGCAGTAAGTGATGCAATACCAAAAGCTAGCCCCGCCAACAACCTGCTAACTATGAGAACATATGGATCCGGAGGAGCAGCCATAGCAATTGTTCCAACAATAAAAAATAAATCAGCTATAACTATTGCGAACTTGCATCCATAGGAATCACTAATCCATTCATTTATTGCTGCTCCAATTATAGCACCCACCATTTCCATGGTAACAATAGTTTCCTGTTGAAATCCAAGGCAGTGGGTTGTCAACAGTCAGATGAGAAGAAAAGAAATGTTCATTGATGAGAAATAAAGGGGAATTAACTATTATAAAAGTACACATGAAAGTTGAAATTGAGTTTGCAAGTACCTAAAAAAAAGTGCTCCTTTTCACAGAAACAAAGCCATCACGAATGTAGAGAAAAGCACTAGATATGACAACCTGCATATATGTCATTCCCACTATTAGCTACCTTGTCTGAGACCGTTTTCCACACCCAAGCACACATATACTTGACAATATGAATATAATGTAAATAGAGCCTAATTAAAATGGGGACTAGCGGAATCTAGAATATAACATTGTAGAATCCTGAAATGAAGAATTATGTAAAACTAACTATCAAACCAGAGACTATAAATCAAACAATAAATAAAAATATATATATTCAGTTCTAAATGCCAATCTAGGTTGCAACTTTTCCTGATGAGAAGACAACTAAGGATGGAATTGCCAACAAATCAATAATACAAATACCTAAATGCAGTAATTCTAACATTATTGATAACTTCAAGGAGAATACAATCTGCAACTACTGAAACCAGGATAATAATTAATAAATTATACCATGTTTGTTTTGCAAATAGCTTCTGGCTTGACTAATTTATTTTATTGGGGGTTTTTACACAGAATTTTATGTTACGTAGGTAAAGCATAAAAAATATATCTGTACAAGATAGGCATAGAAACATACAACCCTTTGTGAGAAGTAAACAATGAAGAGAAGGCAGTACCTATTATTTTTTTTGCAAATAGAACCTTCATACTGGATATTTATTATTATTTAATGCAAATATACATAAAATTAAAACCAAAGCCCAAAAAGGTGTGTTATCCTCATATCTTATCAATAGAGGTCTACAATGCAGAATTTACAAACGAAATTTGTTTAACATATTCAACAATGGTATTTGATCTCATAAAAGCATTTTGTTTGACAAATGCTTCTCATATCACAATTTAGCAAGCATGCACCTACCCAATCTGGGAGGTATATTCAATGAAGCTAAATCAGTTTACTACATTCAACTCAGCATCCATTTCTAATCTAAGGCGTAATGTTAAAACTACAAAACCCCTAATTTTGACAACCTAGGGCATGTGTTTCAGTCAATAATTGCAACATTGTTTCATACCAAAGCTAGCTGTAAGCTCTCTTTCACATAAAAATTTGTAAGTTCCCATGGGACTGAATTTCTCTATACATGGACAGCAAATTACAATGTGTGTGTATCTTGTTCTTACAGCAAATGAGGGCTTCTTCCAACTATAATTGATTGCGTATCTCTAACCTTGTGTTTTCTCAATACTTAAAGGTGAATTTTTTTACAGGAGCATTACCTTTTGTTGCTCAAAAAATATATGTTGTTATTCCCTTTTGTTGTTATATCTCCCTTTGTTTCCTATTCCACAACTACAAATGGAAAAGTAGATACTAGTGAAGCATGCACAATTGCTCTGGCGGCTAGGAGCATTACCTTTTGTTGTTCAAAAAATATTTGTTGTTGTTCCCTTTTGTTGTTCTATCTCTCTTTGTTTCGTATTCCACAACTACATATGGAAAAGTAGATACGAGTGAAGCATGCACAATTGCTCTGTCGGCTAGGATTTCCGATGCTCTTCTAGGTCATTCAACTTAGTGGTCGACCATTTGTGAGTATCAACCTACCTACTTAGCACATGTAAAGTGTTGCACTTATGGATCCTTCTACACTTGTGGACCTAGTCTAGGGTTATGGTTTTACCTTACTTGTGATTGACTCATTCTCTTCCTTCTAAAATAAGATACATGGATATCATTTCATAACATTATTAGCTTGTTGAATGAGAACTAGAGCAATTTGAGAAATGGTTGCAATAGCTAGGGCTTGCTATTTGTTTGTTTTTCTTCATGAGCTTGAGAGGAGCTGTTAGCATTCTATTGTAAGATTGGGAGAAGATGAGTTGTTGTTTTGCATATCCAGCTTATAAAAAATGCCAGTGCATTTTGAGTTTCTAGATGGAAAAAAGTTTCCAGCACACAAGAAATAAGAATCCAAGTGAGCATTCTCCTTCAAAAAGAAAATCAATCACATTTGGGTCATTGTGGAGGGGCATGGTCAATAAGCTAGACAGAGAATCAGTGTATGGTGTTCTTTGCCTCTTGATCAGATTGACAGATTGAAAGCTCTTCAATACTTGGAATCTCAAGAATTGTATGCACTTCCATCTAGTCAAGTGGAAGAATAGAGGAATATTGTCATGCATACAAGTTGATGGTCATCCTGTACTAAATGATTTCTACAAAATTTTGGCTAGAAGCATGTTATCTAGACCAATGGAAGAAACATCCAAGGTCACACTTAAGGTTATGGATCAAAGGGGGAGATAACTGGAGCATGTCTCTTTAAGAGCATTTAATGGAATTCAGGGCTTAGGTCACCACTTGCAAACACTGAAATTGACAAGGTTACTCTACCTAAGATTACCCTGGATTTGCTCATGGTTGGACTGTAAACCACAACTAGGGCTAATGAAAGTGTTGCAATCAAAGGTTTGCCTGAAAGACTGAGTGAGAGCCCCAGTGTGAAGATGCTTAGCTTGGTAATGCATGTGATAAAACGATAGTGGATATAGAAAGAAGGTTTGCCGCTTTAAATTCCAAAGAATTTGGTCTAACTCAATGGAAGGCTGGCAGGTGAAGCCTGGGCTACTGGACACAAAGACAAAATGAGGTGCAATTAATTGATTCCCTTTTAGACGTATTTCAAAATATACCACATGGAATGCCCCCTGAGAGGGGGAAAGAACCAATTATTAAACCAGAACCAGAACCCAAGTCAGTAATTGTTCTTCCCTATAGGTACAAATTGTTTAAGGATTGAAAGAGTCATTGAATACTACTGGACATGGTCCATACTAAAATTCAAGCAATTTCTGAATTGGCCTTCTCCAAAGAATTTGAAGTCATTAAGAGGATCCAACGAGCTCTACAACTTCTGTATGAAGTTTGTCAAAGGATTTTGGGACCTCATGGCATCGTTTTACAGATCTAACCAAGAGGTCACAGTTTAGTTGGTCAGAGGCAGAAGAAGTCACAATCTATAGGAAGAATATAGTGACATCTAGTCACCTCATTATCATATATGATGCTTTTTGCATTAGCATTATAGCTGTGATCATAAAAAAACCAGTCTATTGCTTTTGAAATAGGAGGGTCACTAATACAGAAAAGACATCACACATTCATTCCAGAAAATGCATGCTATAGAAAAGTTATAAGAAGTGTCTGTTGGAGAAACATGTCATTAAAAAAATCATCAACAAGTTGCAAGTGTATAACATTGAGATTTAATGTAAGAAGGGTATCAACAACACGGTGGCAAACTCATTATCATTATTACATCATATTTCCACCGTATCCATAACAGACCAGGATGAAAAGAAAAGATAGTTCCATAATGCACACACCTAGAAAGAAGGTCAGACAACAATTAGTCAGTTCCAGGTGATATCATTCTATCTGAAAATCAAATCTATATGATTACTAACTCCAGTTTCAAGGTACAGGTCCTCGGATAAAGCCATTCTTCTCATTATGCTACCCACATCAGGAATATGTTCTCTTCGAAAGGTTTAAAAACAGATGTAAATTTTTTTTATTTCTCACGTGAAACCAGTCAAAGAATAAAACTGAAAACATACGGAGTCCAAGCTAAGCATGGACATTGTGATGGAACTCTCTAAGGTGGGAAGGGGGGGTGGACACTAATAGGCATGACATAAGCTCCAGGCACCAATTTCATCCTTAACCAATGGACAGACTGTAACTTTTGACAATTGCTTGGAAGGATACCTATAAAATTATGCTGCTGAACATCGATCTTTAGGATTAATGGTTGCACCTAGTAGAATATTGGTTGAACACATCATACCACATGTCCATTGGTATGGCAGATTTCAAGCCTCGGTATAGTTATGATCCTCTGTTGATTAGTTAGCCTCTTGAAGAGGACCAAATGCTAGTTGTTCCTTATCTAGGATTTCAACATTACTTCTTGTTCCTTATCTAGTTGTTCCTTATTTGTGGGAGCTCTGATACCACTTGTAACAAACCCCTTGGATATATATATATATATATTTTTTGAGAAGTAAATTTAGTGTTTTCTTTAAATATCCCATAAGCAACATATTAATGGTGTTGCTAATAATGTAAGAACTAAGTGTTCAGTGAGCTCAAGGTGTGTTCCAGGAACTTATTTGAGACCCCATTGGCCTAGACAGCCTTAGGATTGATCCGTGGGCCCTATGAACCATTTTGCTTGCTTTACACTCAACTTCCATCCTTGACCTAGTCTTGTTAGGATTATTAAGTTGGATTTATTTTGTAGGACCCTCGAACAATATTTAACTTTAGGTGCCACACCCAACAGATGGACTGCTCTATGCCAAACACAAAACTACATGAAGAAAATAGACTATTATATAGTTATTTGAAAAGAGGGCTTGGCCTTTGATCAGTTCCCTTATCTCCATAAAACAATGGAGATAATTTACCTTTCCATGGCTATTTGTGGACATTAACTAGAAACTACTACCTTATCTGAGATGATATGTCTATACTTAGTAGGCTTTGTTAGGACTAAGTTGCATTTATTGAAGCTTGTGTGAGAAGAGTTATCTCTGATAAGTCATTTTATTTTGGCTGGATCAATAAAAAGCGGAAGATCTGTTTGCATATTCAATCTCCAATTATGATATGATTTTGTACTCCATGTTGTTATTTAATGCTAATATAAGGAACTCAAATGAGTTAGTGTTGATTTGGGGTAGCATTGGATGTGCTCTAGGACTCAAATTTTGCAGGGAGGCTTGGGCACATGCATTCCAAAGAACCCCAAAAGCGTTTTGGGAAATTCCACTCAGAAATGATTTTATTAAAATAATTAATATTTTTAATGGCTTTTCCAAGTCTAAACTTAGGAAATTAAAATATTAATGGGTATTAATCTAATAAGGGGTGAAAATTCTAGAAAAATCCACGGATCAAGCCAAAATGATTTGAGCCTTTGATTATGTTTTAATCTAGGCCGTTGGTTATCCAACAGGAAGATATAAGAAGGGGCTTGAGGGTCATTTGGAAGACACAGAGAGAGAGAAAATCGATTTTCTGAAGTGAGAAGTTCTTAGGAGGAAAAACCGATTGAAGAGATCTCTTGTAGTTGAGGGGCAGGGATGGCAGTTTCTAGAGAGAGATTCTCAGTCGAAGATGCATCAGCAGAGATAGGCAGTGAGTGATTTAGAAGCCTTGACGCAGACGCTGACACAGGGCCAGAAGGGCCATGCAGAAGCATCGCAGAGGGAGAGAGAGGAGTCTGAAATCTGCGGAGGAATTTGATTTTTAGAAGTCGGAAGCCAGGGTGTGATACCGAGAGGCAGAAATTGAATCTCCTAGGTAGTAGATAGACCAGCTAGAGAAGTGACGCAGTACCCAAAGAGCTTGGCATTGGGTTGATGCAGAGGCAGCCAGAAATGTCGGGGGAAGTCAGTTTGGGGCTGGATCAACTAAGATTTCTTAGTGATTGTTCGAGATAAAATGACAAAGCTTTTGCCATTATTTCTCTCTGTAACTGAATCACCCTGTGAGGTATTCACTATTCAGTGATGTATTTAGAATTTTCCACTGCTTAATAATAATAAACCCTCAGAGTTGCTGCATCGGTTTTCCCGCATTGGGTTTTTTCGAGGACTACTGTCCAAAAATAACTGTGTCCTGTGTGTTTCTGTTTTCCTTGCTCAGTTTCTATGTTTCATAATCATATTTAATTGGTGTAGGCTGCTTCAGTAATTTACTTCAATGTTTCAACAAGAAATCTGAAATAAGCTTGTAACATAATTTGCAATCTAGGTGAAGTAGATTCATTTGGTTGTAGTAGGATTCCTGAGATTGTTAGATCTAGGAATTTTCACAGTTAGCTCTCCAAATTCCTCATTTTCTTTGTGGGCTCGTATTGCTGTAGGTACAAAATAGTCTTGATGACTCAAATTTGGCACAACTAGAATTATTAGGTAAACTAGTCTTTCAACACTAGTGTCTGGGAATTACAAAAGTGTCAATTATAATGTAAAATGTTATGATGGATAAAGAAATCATGCATCCTATTAGGTATGGGCAACGTGGAAGATCATACAATGGGATGCCTCTACATGTGACAAAGGAATGTAATCAAGTTCCACAAAAGTGACTCATTAATTGATAGATAAGCAGTACAATTTCTTTTAGTTATAGGAAAATATTAAACAAGAAAGTTGATATGTGGTGACTCATAGTCATACAACTTTTTCTGCTTTTATTGTTAGACATAAAGAGGAAACTCTAAGGTATAGAAAGAGATGCCAAAAAAAATAAACTTCAGACTTGGTTAGCCTCAAGGAGGTATAATCTATGCACAGGGAGGCACCCAAAAACATACACCTACATTTCAAATAGTGTGAGGAGAATACTCTGTTCATTTTCGCTTGGTTTGAATTGCTATTGTCAGCGACAAATGGTATGATTGTTGGGAAGCCTTAGGGACCTCACTTACAGCTAGGTAGGTAATGGAATAAATAGATTGTCAAAAACATTTTTATTCCTAGATGAAGTAAATCTTGTTTGCATAGAATGTACATGCCCTTAAATCAAGGGTTTCCCAAAACTTGTAGAGGCTTTAGGTCCTTGGACCAAGGATTTGGTGTTGGATTTATGAGTGACAATAAAAGAAATACTTTAATATCAACACCTTTAGTGTTAGGTTTGTGGAGTGACAATACAACAACAACATCGTTTGGTTGACTGTACTTGGCATCAACAATCATTACATAAAACATAATTATAGTAAAGTAAATACTTTCGTAATAGCACCTTATACCTCGCAAGGTGACACCTCGTTAGTATGTAGGAAGTGCAATTGGAGGCCACAAATACTGTTTACAAACTGTTGTTTGCATACAAAGGAAGCCAACCATGAGAACATTAATTAATTTATTGCCATATTTTTTTTCTTTGTGTGCAACAGAAACTAACAGATATGTCTAAAATTCAGCATGGAGAGCATACCAACCCAAACTTCTACTCAAAAACTCCCAAGGAGAAGGTTATGGTAAACTCCAGTTTATCCGTTAGGCAATGAATTGAAGTGTCATAGTTAAGATTAGAGTTGAAAATATCGGTATCGGCAAAATATCGGCGAGGGTCCAGAAAACATCTTATCGGCAATATCGGCGAAAATATTGGCAAATATCGGGAAGCATAAAAAATGCATAATATATTCATTTTTTATTTTTTATTTTTTTTTTTAATTTTCTGTTTGTTTTGTTTATTTCAGATTTTTAAACGTATAAAGAAATAACAACATGAACTAAACACATGGGCACATAAATATGAAGAAAGCACTGATATATATGATGTCAAATAGAAATGATACATCAAACTTCAAAGGCGATACCAAATCCTGTTGATCCTTGATAATTGTCCAATCAAGGACTCAAACAAAATAACATTAGATATATAAAACTTTAAAAGTATTTCATCATCATGAGTTATAAAATTATATGTAGCGAAACAAATAAAACTAGCAGCTATCTATCTGAGACCAGTGGCCTCTCCCTAGCAGCTTTCTTTCTGTCTTGTTCAACAATTGCTTCAAGAGCTTTTTGTATAACCTCCGCACTAGAAACCATACAAGGCATTACATCTGCATCATGTGCAGGGAGTCTAGCCACTGGTATTTCAATCGCGTGACCCCTCCTGACATCTTGGTCCTACACAATTTGCATGATATATATGCCCAATTTTCCCCACCAACAACGTCCCCATACTCCCAAAATGGGTCTAAGGCTTTTGGCACATTTGACATTTGTAGTGAACTAATTCAAACCTAGGGCGCAAAAAAACAAAAAATTGGCATTAAACCCCGACACAAAAAATAATAACCACCTCATTTAATAAAAATTACTACATTATTTGCATTTTGCAATGTGAATGAAAAATGGTAATAAGAGGGTGCATAAGAAAGCTGACAAAAAAAATGAAGCTTGCTCTTCAAATATGGAGAAAACCCTTGCATTGGCTCCATGGACATGAAAATCATAGCAAATGAAAAAAAAAAAAGGAAATGAAATGTTGGTAGGCAAAGAGGCAAGCAAGCATAATCCTAAATCTATGAAAAAATCATTAACATAAGGGTTTTTAAGAACATACCTGTTAATGGAAGAAATGAAGTTTGTCTCACTGTTCTTCAATCTTTGATCCACAAAAAAATCTCAGTTGGTGGTGATAATTGTTGTTTGATCCTCAATCCCTCCTTGACAACCACCACAAAACTCTTCCCCTTCCTTCTCCAACATTCAAAAACAGAAATGAAGAAAGAAAAAGACAATTTTTCCTTTTTCTAGCCACGGACTAGCCTGCCCAATGATTTTTTCTATCATTGTGTGCTATTTTGTTGAGATATCGGTGATATCTAGGAAATATCGCGATATTTTCGGGAGCCAAAATATTGCAATATTTTCTCAGCGATATTTCGGCTCGCCGAAAATATTGTGATATTTTCGATTATCGACGATATCTTGCTGATATTATCATTACTGGTTAAGATAGTTGAAGATAAGATGTCTTGCAGATTAATATCCCTCATTCAAACCTCTAGGCATGCTTAAATTAGGTCATTAACTCAATAAGTACCAAGATACTTAATGGACCCTTAACAAAATTATACCATACTTCCTATTCGCTTAGAATTTGAGGCTCTCATTATTCCTGTAACAGGAAGGTTGTATTATTAACGGAAACCTTCAATTCTGCATGAGAATCATTAGAACACAATTGAACAATCTTGGCCAATCGGACACTCAACAATGGAACCAAGCAAAAAAAAAAAAAATCTTCTCCCAACCACTGACAAATTACCAATACTATTGAATTCCTGGGCACTCTCACCCCCCAACACATTTAGCCTGTTCCAATGGTTGTATCACCAGATACACTAGGGTGGATGGAGGTGTTTTCTCACCTCCACCCTTCTATTCTAAGGGTAATTAGTTGCGCCAAGTACACTGGAGATGTTCCACACCTCTAGATTGTTTAATTGAGATAATTTGGTTGTCATAAGTGCACTCAGGGAGTCCAAAGGTGTTCCACACCTCCACCCTTCTCACTTAAGCATGTTCAATTGCAAAATGTATGCTAGGGAGTCCAGAGGTGCTCCACACCTTCACCCTGCATATTGAGAATATCTAGTTGTCATCGGTACACTAGGGAATCCATAGGTGTTCCACACCTCCACACTTCAACAGGTGCACTAGCGAATCCAAAGGTGTACTATACCTCCACCCTTCTTACTTAAGCATGTTCAATTGAAACAAGTATGCTAGGGAGTCTAGAGGTGCTCCACACCTCCACCCTACTTATTGAGAATATCTAGTTGTCATCGGTACACTAGGGAATCAGAGGTGTTCCACACCTCCACCCTTCGACAGGGGCACTAGAAAATCTAGAGGTGCACTATACCTCCACCCTTCAGGATTAAGCATATTCAGTTGCAGGCTTATTCCAGGATTCCAGAGGTAGTCTTCCTCCACCCAACAACCATCAGGGATTCCAAAGATAAAATCTCCACCCTCACTTGACTCGGGGATTCCAAAGATATTCCTCCACCTTGAGATAGAAACTCCACCTTGAGCTAGGATTCCAGAGTTTACTCAATTTGAAGTGAGTTTAGGGTAGTAGAAAGCCTCCACCCCTTATTCAGTGAGGGATTCCAAAAGGTAGAATCCTCCACCCTCAATCAACCAAGAACCCCAGAGAGCTAGGCAATCATTTTTTTCTTAGAGACAAGGGTTTAAGTTTATTGTATAGGGCTATGACGGATGCAAGCTTTTCCAAGTGTTCCTACCACACTTGTCGGAAGATGTCTAAGCAATGGACATGACTGCAAGGTTCTTGCTCTCTGTAAAGTAAATTTAACCGAGTAATACATATTCCTACCCATATTGTATATCACGAGAGGCATCATTATAAGGTCTTTTCCCTCTATAGGGTAGAGGCAATCATATCCACTGTTGAAAGGTCACCCCACCACCCATATTCCATAGATGTATGTGAGACACAAAGAGTAATTGTGGTCATGTTTAATTTCCAAAAAGCTCGTTTTCACCATTAAACTGTGCCCTAAAACCCATATGCTAATTGGTTGCAGAGGCAGTAAAAGTTTAGTGCAATAAACAATAAAGATATAATTCGAGAACATCACAGGGACTCACCTTTAATACTGCGACTTGGGCTTGCTCATTGTGGTGCCTATCCCACAGTTCCCAGGTGCACATCCCTCCAAGCAGCAAAAATGCCCTCCTCTTTGTCCTTCCCTTCCCCTTCTTTTATACTGCTTGAATTCCTTCTCGATTAGTTAGGGCTCGACCTCTATGGCCCAACTAGAGATGATCGGTTTCGCAAGTCCCTTGATTGCCTGCCATTTGGCTCCTCAACCATAACTACCCTATAAGCTTAGTATTACTACTTGCTTTGGTACATGTCATAAGCTCACTTGTACAAGGATTACTTTTATTCACGGATATGATTGCCATTAGTTTAGCTAACATCATACTCTTAAGTGATGTATATGACAAATAGGGCCCTTGCTAGGTTGAAATTTGAAGCCAAACAATTTCTTAGAGGGATGAAATACTATTTTCTTTTCATGATTCACAAACCAAGAACTACGGGATCACCCTTTTCATTCTAGGTAAGGTGACGGAGGGATCATACCATTTGAGCCTTTTCATGGTTTTTTTGGAGGTCCATAGGAAACAACAATCTATAGGATCTCCTCATTATTCCTGAAATGTATTGTCCCAAAAGAGATTCCAAATTAGGAATTATTTAGTTTACTCTCTGATATTTATCTAAATCCCAGTGGTGGTGGGGGACAGAAGCTGGAGCCCTTTGAAGCTGGAGCCAGACTTACTTCAATCTCGTTCCACCACCTCCTTGGCCTTCATCAACCATCGTTCTAGGGTTTGTTTTAAAATCGGCAGGGCGTGCAGACACAACCTTCTCCATCATATGCCAGAATTTTTGGAAATATCTTTGTGATCTCCATCCTCAATTCTCTTTTTAATGTTTGTGCGTAGTCCTTATGATAACACATCAATTTGTAATGTTAATGAAATCCATGCTTGAACGATTAGGAAATTGTCAACAAAGCTCTAAGCTTTTTATAAGGTCTTCCCTGGCATTCGTCCCCTAACCATATGAAAGGAGTTGTCTTATATTTGTCCACTTTAAAAAGTGGGTCTATATCTAAGTTCATGTCAAATTTCATAAACATATCTTTAGCCACCAATCCCTAACGAGGATGATGCTTATATATATGCAAAATGACTAGGGTCATTACACTATCTCCTTGAACCTATGATATACAATCAGTGTTTGTTGATATGCCAAACTATACTGGATTGTAGAAATAAAAGAAAAATCTTAATGATAAAGAGTCAATACAATGAATCCATGACTTCATAAATAAGAGAATTAGGGAAGAGAAAAATATTAGTGGCAAAATGAAAATTAGTACACTTGAAATATAAGAAATACATTTGTGTTTTGACCTCTTATGTTTGAAGAATACATCTAAGTTTCAATCATATATGTCCAAGGGATAAGTCTTAAGCTATGACAACAATAAGTTTGAGAATCTATATGCATATACATTTGAGAAACACATAATTTAAGTATTAAGAGAAGATCATGGCAACAAAATTAGTGGCTTTCAGTAGCTTTTACCAACAATAATTTTTAGTACTGTAGTGCCTTCTTTTGCAACTATCAATAAGTCTTCCCTACCACATTTTGTTGATTTTTTTCTATTGGAACAATCTTTCTTCATGGTGTCTCATTGAGAAAATGTTTTATGAGTTCAAAGACCACAATTGTGTAATCTCAAGGCATTTTCTAGCCACCTTTGAAGGAGTCTTCTAAGAAAAGTTAAAGGGGTTTTGCTCAACGAAATTCTCATAGGATTTTAACTGTTTTTTAATTCTCTTGTACTTTTCATGAGACTAAAGCTCGTCAATCTTATCCATTCTTATCAAGACCATCAGCATCGTAAATTAGGTGCACATATACATTAACATCTAAGACCTACATTTCTTCCAACCTCACCGGGTGTAAATCTCCTTTATAGACCTTGAAGGAAGGTTGTTATAATCCTTGGATATAACTAGGTTAGTAGATTACTAAATGGTTGTTTGATATCCCAACAAAATTAACAGAAGGTAAGCTCTGCTCAGCCAACGACCTACCATTTGCCAAAATATGTGTGCAACTTGTTGTCTAGGGAAAAATAAAGAGGGTTGACATCATTTCCATCACAAAAGCTCAATGTCACTTTGCACTGTAGCTCAACAGACATCGACTTGTAAATTTATAATAGGTCTACACATCTTCATTTGTACAGTTCCCAGGTTTATTAATTCCTCTCGCCATTGAAAACTTGGTCATGCAACATTGTTCTCATGGCTCTAAGTAAAAACCACTTAAATTCCCAACTTATACAAATATGAAAAATGATTAAAATAAAATTACAAATTTATGAAATGATAAATGCCTGCAAATGAAGAAAAGCGTACAACCAAATCCATCACTTGATAAACTTGTTCACCCAACTGGCATTAGGCGACTTTGTTGATGACGAAGAGTCTCGATTGAGATTTTCTCTAGTAAGAATTGCACATCTCTTTGCCATCAAGATTTTTACCAAATTGGACCCTCTAAACAGGCTCTTCAAACCAATCACCCACATCATCAACATTTTTTTGAGTGAGTTGGTGTGCAAGGGAGGCTTTGAACGATACAATGTCGCATGTTCAAAACCTTAAGAGATCCACGCCCACTGCCACTGATGACTGTTTGGGGTTGAACTTGCAGCCATGACGGTACAAAGGATTCTTTCAACCTCGACCTTTGTAGTGAATTCCTAAGCTCCACAATTGGTTGCTGCTAGGAACTAGTATTAGATAAGATCATAAGCATTGGGCTTGCCAACCGTCTTGAGGCTTCAGAAGGCATTGAGGCAATTCTCTCTACATGAAGATGATGTCTAGGTATTTTTCTACCAAGAAAAACCTTTTGAATACGAATTCTGTAAGTATTAGACCAACCAAGCTTAGGCAACAGAGGCAAAGACGTAGATGGTGACAATAGTGGAGATAAAGGTGGAGGTGACTGAGAATGCCCCAACTGATGTGGAAGTTGGCGAAGAAATTAAAGATTTGTCAGGGGATCTTGAAGTCACGGCTCCTTTAAGCGCTTGTCAAAGCGATGATTTATCATAAGCTCTTCTTTTGTCCATGGAAAAGATCTCCAAATAACCTTATCAAAACCAAAATAACTTTCCCCCTTCCCTAGAAATGTAGAAATGGGCCACCAAGTTTCACTAGAGCAACAATGGGAGTAAACCAACGATACTAACATGATGGCTAGTCACGACTCACTATAATGAAACTTTGATTTTTCAATCATAAGGAGATAATCACTAAAATGAAACTCAATTAGGTTGAATAATTTTGAAATTGTTTGTTTTTAGTAGTTATTGATTGAAGCATAAGTTTTTTTAGTAATTATTGACTTAGGTGGTGGGAAATACCATAATTCCTTCTTCCAGTAAGAAAAAAAACATCCTTTTTGAATTAATATTAATGAAAAGTTGAAATTTACGTCATCTAACATATACTAAATGTACTTCACATCTATGATATGATATTCTAATATGTGCAACATCTAATGGTGGGAAATACCATAATTCTTTCTTCCAGTAAGAAAAAAAACATCCTTTTTGAATTAATATTAATGAAAAGCTGAAATTTACGTCATCTAACATATACTAAATGTACTTCACATCTATGATATGATATTCTAATATGTGCAACATCTAATGTTCAAGCAATATCAAAATTCTCATAGGATTCAAAACAATTTCGTAAGATTCTAGTACTACTATGTTCATAATGTACGTTTATACTAGATAAACAATTTGATATCCAAGTTAAAAACTAGTATCCTATGTTCAATGGATATGACCCTATGTAACAGTCGCAGTTAAAAAATTCATGCAAAAAAAAATACAAGACCAAGGTCATGGGACATGTATTCCAATTTGAATTTTGGGCAAAACATCATAGTGTGAGTGTTCATTTGGTTTATTATGGCTAAGGAAATTGGCAAAGGCTTTGGAAAGACACGAGGCATTAATTGATAATTTTATTTATGAAAATAATGTAAATTAGGAGAAAAGGAAGGTGAAAGGTCACAGGTTGCATGTGAGGAGGAAAAAGAAGGAAAATAATGGAAAATGAAGAAAATAGAGACCTCATTGATAAAAAGGATTCTAAGGGTCAATTCATGGCTTTTGTTAGTTCTATGGTGGAGCTCTCTCTATATTCTCTCTCTCTCTCTCTCTCTCATACTCTTGGACACTTAGAGTATTCTTGGAGCACTCTAGCATTACAGGAAAGAAGGCAAAGGAAGGATAAGAAAGCAAGAGGAAGCAAGGAAGTGCGGAATTCAAGAAACTACAATCGTATTTCTTGCAGATATCCAGTTGCATGTATGATTTCCTTGCTATTTTTGGCATGCATGGTACATGCATGTGTGTATATTTGGTTGTCTTGCTGTCATTGGCATGGGTTTTGCTAGGTGTGACTATGGTTTTCAGCCCTGCCTTTCTATTTTCGGGGTAAACATGTGACGAAGAGTTACTATGATATGATTCAACCTCTTAGATCACCTTAAGGAAGTGGAATCGATGAACCAAAACCCTTATTGACTTCTCTATTAGGTACTATACGACCCCCAAGGGCTAAACCACCTTTCCAGGTGTGCAGACTCTAAATTAAACCTTTTTCTTTAGTTCCCTGATCTCTCAGATGCTAGCACAACACTACTTGATTTCGATTGAAACCCTCTAGTTGCATGCATGGTGCCTATGAGGGAGCGGTTGTAATCTTTTTCAACCTGTTCTGTGCCTGCAACTGCAGGATTTAAGCCACTATTTCAGGCTAGGATCTAGACATTTGCCCATAACATAATGGAACTTTGCAAAACAATGAATGGCACAAGGAGAAAGCCTTCGATACAAATCTTAGACTCAATCCCCATGGATTCCCAATGATTCCAAGGGAAAGCTCAACATGATCCTCCTTCAAGATTTCATGGCGGTCTCTTTTGCCATGCAATCCTTGCATCATACTAGCATAAACACATAACTGTGAGTGTATAAATAGATACAACAATACACCAGTTACCTTACCTTATTGTACCAAGCAAGCTGCCTTGTAACTGAACACATACATATATCATATCTCAAGGGACTCCAATTCCTTAACGGATCCATCCATAACTAGAAACCGACTATTATACCTGTAAACTACATGCTCATAAATATAGCATATATCCAAATGATGTCAGGAAAAATCAAGGTTAAGAAGACTTCCTGTATTCATGCCAAGCATTCATTCATAATTTCCTAGCAAGTGATTTCCAGTGATAATTCTTTGTGTTGCAGGTATAAGGTAATTTTTGGTAAGGGTTTTCAACGAATGTTCAGTGTATTTGGTCTATTTGTGGGCTAATTCTTTGTTTTGCAGGCTTATCATCCATTGAGGAAGGGTTTACAGGTCCAAATTTCATTTTCCTAGCCATTCTAGCCCTTGGAGGCCTAGCCGCCACCCTAAAGGCACTTTCAAGCCTAGCTGCTATCATTAGAGGGGCTTCTAGCCCTAGCCGTTGGTTTTAAGAGGGAAGATCCATCATTCCTTAGGGTTTTGAGGATAATACATTTGTGTTGCAGGTCTTTGGAGATTTGATCACCAAATTTAAGGAGCCTTTCTTCACTTATTTGTGGCTAATATTTGTTAGCTTTCCCTAGCCGCAGCCTTGGAAGGCTTTATCTAGCTTGGACGTGGGGTTTTTGGTGGCTGGTCCATTCTATTTTACACTTACATTTGTGATTGCAGGTGTTGAGCAGCTCACAAAGTGCATTCAAGGCCAAAAATAGCCTTATTGGTGCCTTAACTAGCTAAATCAGCCATTCGACAAAGGTCTAGAGGCCTTGAGGGTTTGTTCTCCTTCCCTACCCCTCTCTTTGACTTACTGCGTAAATCAAATCAGATCTGAAGCTAATATAACAATGGCCAAATCAAGTGCTAAATCACTCTAATTAAGCTTTAAAACATCTCTAAATAAGTCCAATAACTCTAAGAAGTAACCCTCATTACTTAAGGGCGTATTTTCTATTGTGTTTCCTAGCTTCTCTTTCAAGTTTTGGGACTGCTTTCACATTAGTAGTTTGCTGGTCTGATTTGCATAAGTCTGATATTGAGAGAAGTTCATTAGTGAATTGGTCATATAAGTCTTGCTTTGATGTTATTGCATTTTTGCATTGTCATTGCATCGTTGTATCATTGCATTATGTATCTAGCATTCGTTGTTGGTCACTGTTAGCAATCTCCTCTTGTGCTAATGTACTTCATTGGTTTATGATTTAAATGATAACTTGCTATTGGGCCTAACTATTGAGTAATATTGCTAATCATAAGATAAGATCTTGTGAAACATAGATAAGCTTGAAATTGCTATTTTTGTTTCATTTGAATTGCTAGCCTTGTTTCATTATCATAAAGTTCTCAAATTTGTTCTTGTGATCATAAGTGAAATTAACTAGCACAACAACAAATTTTAATAATCTCTAGCTAATTGTGCACCATTAAATATTGTCATTTGTGTTTCATTGGAATTGTTGATATTGTATCATTTGAGATAGTTATTTACTTTCTCTTTAAGTACTTCATCTAAGTGCTCGGGCATTGGATATCACTATAAGTGTTTGGATCTCACTTTATTTTTCTTGTTGAAGTGCTTGTCTCAATTAATAATCTCATTGAAGCTTTCATTGATATATTGGATCTTCATTCTAGGACTAGAAAGAAGTGCATTTGTAAAATCTACCTCCAAGCATAAGCTTGGTTGTAAGAAGATAGGACCACCTTCTTCAAGCAATTTGAGGATTCTAGACCCTCATCTGCAGTTAACATAGGTGACCTTGTAGTTATCTTGCGGGCAATCACTTGTAGGAACAGAGGTACATAGGTGGTTAGAACTCCACAGGAGGCATCGTTAAGGAGGCCTTAGTCTCCTCCCTTTGGAATTATTTCTACAACTTGCGTTCGAGACTAATTCCAAAATAATTGAGAAGAAGGATAAATCTAGGATAAGCATATAATTAAAAGTAACCAAGAGCTTGCATCTCACATAGAACTAGGAATTGCACTTCATATAGGATAGAATTTACATTTGTAGCAACTCTTCATCTGATGACTTGGAATTCTAATTAACTTGGAATTCTAATCAACTTTAGAGGCACTGGTCTTTAACTAGAAATTTCAATAAATCTAATCAAGTGGTGCTTAATAATCATACTTGCCTATTAATTTCAACCAAGTTTCTAGGCCATTCATTTGTGTCTACTTTACTTGTCAGTTACCAACAAATAGTTCATATGTTCATCCATAAGGACTACCCCCCTTAGTCTGCAATTAGGAGACAACTTAAATGGAGAGGGCAGGGATCAGAGTGACAACTTCTTCGTTGAGCGTTGTCACATTCTTGTGTACAATTCAGGCAACAACATTTTATGGTGTCATTGCAGGGGACAAATTTTCTTGTTCTTGGTGCCTTGATATCTTTTTATCCTCATCATCACAACACTTTCTAGCACCTATACATTTTTGTTAGTTTCCTGTTTGGGTGGCGACTACACTAATTCATCCATTCACAAGAGTTTATACTAGAAGAAATCCTAGTAGTTTGGTTAATCCCGCACTGAATCCTTAAAAGGCCCTTGGAGCTTGATAAAACAAACTACATTCTAGTAAGCATTTAATTTTCGATAGGAAGTTGTCCCTTATATCCATTTTATTTTCCCTGACCACATCGAGCAAGACATCATGGACCTATTTACTCCTTGCAACTTCTGTAACATTCAAGGTCAACCTCATGATATTCTGACTTCTAATTTGGATAATATGTTTACTTTTCAAGGGAATAATGCAATCATTGTTGAAGCCCATCTTAGAGCGTTTACTATTAATTTTTGTAGCATTGGAGGTGTTATAGTCTCGAAATTTTGTGGAGAGGCTAAAACACATGAGATCTCCAAAACCCAGCAATTGTTTCTGGAAATTCCACCTAGAGATGACTCAATTAAATTATTAGCCAAATTTTAAATATTTTCCAAGTCTAAACTTAGGGAATATGGTTAATTAATCAGAATTAATTGAGATAAGGTGAGAATTCTCAAGAAACTCACACAGATCCACTGGGAGATGATCTAGGCCCTTGATTAAGCTTTAATATTGGTCGTTGGTGCTCCAACAGAGGATTATAAGAAGTCGATGGGTAGATGGAGAACATACTTGTGGGGTTCGAGTTCTTCGGCAATTCGATATCTAGAAAGCAGCAGCACTTGCCAGAAAGCCAAAGAAGGAAGCAAAGATAGAGAGGGGCAGGGACAGTGAGTTTAGAGGAAAGTCTTTCCAGATTCGGAGAGTCAGCTACAGGAGGTCGAGTTTCCTTAGTGAGGCTATGCAGAGGCAGCACAAAAGATTTGGAGGAAGAGTTTGATTTCACTAGACAGAGGGTCAATTCAGTTGTTGGATGTTGGGAAGGTTTTCGGAAGGTATCAATGAGTCATTCTCAGAGGCTAGATTGGGTAGACGGAGTGATCAGTTGTAGTTCTAGGAACAGCGTTCTAGTGCCTGCACAGGGTTGACGCAGGGGTTTCATGGAGCCCATTTAGATCCAGTTTTAGAGTTGGTTTAGTGTCGGGTGAGACAAAATGTCTTACTAATTTTTGTGGCTAGTTTTTCCTGTAGTGGATTTGCTAGTTTGTGCATCGAGATTGTACTCAAAATTCACTACTGCATAATAATTAAAACACTCAGTTGTTGCATTGGTTTTCCCAAGTTGGGTTTTTCTGGGGACATTTGGCCCAAAATAATTGTGTTTGTGCTAGTATTTAATTAGTGTCTAGCGCTATTTTTCTTTTGCAATTTATTTTTAAAAATCACAGTGCAAATTATTTGATATTTTCCATAGAAAATAAATTAACAGTTAGGAAAATAATTTCTATTTGTTTTAATAGATGAAACTCTCACATGGTATCAGAGTGTAAGTGATCAGCGTAGGAAGCTCATAAGCAAAGAAGATAATTTCACTGTTCAGAGGGAGCAACGGGCTGAAATTCTTAGAGGTTGCGTAGTACCTTGACAAGTAGATCGAATTGCTAGGCAAGGGTTCAATTTTCAATTGAAGTTTGGCAGAAAAGTAGATTTTCCCATAATACTGATTCCAACAGTCAGAGGGAGCAACAACAACTTAGATTACCGTTGAGCAGATTCCTTGGTTGGACGAAGAGGGTTTTGCAGCGTAGAATTAGCGTCGGTGGAAGAGAAAAGCACACACAAGGGAAAATTTATGTAAGGGTACTTTGAGTTTCAGAAGTTTTATATTTTCCAGGAAGAGTGGCAGCGGTTGAGTGCATATTTCCTCACTCCAGAAGGGAGTGTGTATAGCAGATCCAGTAGCCAAGTAGAGGGAAAGAGGGAAGTTTCAACAGATTCAGATATGGCCACAGCAAGGCTCAAAGATTAGGACAAGTTGGAGGGAGCCTCCAACTCTGTCATCTGGAAGGCTAGGATGTCCTTATTTTGGGCAGAGATACCTTGCCAAAGTGGGACAGGATGTGGTTCGATCTAAAACAAGAGGAATTGAGGAGGGCTCTGTTGAAGGGTACCTCATGGATCATCACCTGGATACGAGGGCCCACAATATTCAGTAGCAGAATGGATCAGTGTCAGAGATGCAGTCAGATTCCAGAGTGATAGTTGCAGACTAGTAGTAGTCAGGTGTTGGGGAGCGCAGTGTAGAGTTGGTAGCAGTGCAGAGTGGCACAGTATAGAGTCACCAACAACACAGATTCCTTGGTGGACAGTGCAATGGCTAGTAGCAGTCAGATGTTCAGGAGTTAGATGCATCACGTTGAACATAGTTGATTCAGTATTTTGGATGCTTCTGAGTTGTAGTTGTTGCAGTTGCAACAACAACAGAAGAGAGGGAGTTGCAGTGCAGAGGTAGATTTGGCATCAGCGTGGTAGTATTAGCAGTAACATCAATGCAAAATCATAGTTGCGCAATGGTTGGTGGGGCCAAACATCAGCAGTGTGATAGAGGGGTGATATAGAGACAAGGTAGCAGCGGTGCAACACTAGAACACCTTCATCACTAAGAGGGAGTGTTATTTTTTTGTAGCATTAGAGGTGTTCTAGTCTCGAAACTTTGTGGAGAGGCTAAAACACATGAGATCTCCAAAACCCATAGATCGTTTATGGAAATTCGACTTAGAGATGGCTCAATTAGATTATTAGTCTATTTTTAAATCTTTCCTAAGTCTAAACTTAGGGAATATGGTTAATTAATTAGAATTAATTGAAATAAGGTGAGAATTCTCTAGAAACTCACATGGATCAACTGGGAAATGTTTTGGGCCCTTGATTATGTTTTAATCTTAGTCGTTGGTGCTCCAACACAGGATTATAAGAAGAAGTAGATGTGTAGATGGAGAACACACTTGTGGGTTCGATTTCTTTGGCAGTTCGATTTCCAAAGAGCAGCAACAGTTGTCAAAAGGCCAAAGAGGGAAGCAGAGACATAGAGGGGCTGGGATAGTGAGTCTGGATCAAAGTCTTTCCAGATCCGGAGAGTTAGCTACAAGAGGCCGACTTTCCTCAGTGAGGTTGTGCAGAGGCAGCGCAGAAGCTTTAGTGACAAATTTCGATTTAGCCAGATAGAGGGTCGATTTAGTTGGTGGACGCCGGGAAGATTTCCAGAAGATATTAGCGAGTCATTCTCAAAGGCGTGATTGGGTAGATGGCTTGATTAGTTGCAGTTCTAGGTAGAGTGTTCTAGCCCCTGCATAGGGTTGAGACAAAGGCAATGTATGGGTTTCGTGGAGCCCATAAGAGCTAGTTTCAGAGATGGATCAGTGCTGGGTGAAACAAAATTTGTCTCATTAATTTTTGTGAATAGTTTTTCCAATAGTGGATTTCCAGTTTGTGCATCTAGATTGTACTTCGAATGGTGTTGCACTGTTTTTCCCAAGATGGGTTTTTCTGTGGACATTTGTCCAAAAAAACTGTGTTAATTTTTATGTGTGTACTAGTATTTTCTCATTTTCCAGTGCTATTTTTCTTCCATAGTTTATTTGTGAAAATCACAGTGTGAATTATTTGATATTTTCCATAGCAGATAAATTGTTAAATAAATTAACAATTAGGAAAATAATTTCCAAATGCTATGATAGATGGAATTTTCATATCGATGACTTTATTGGTAAAGCATGCTAGCCAATCTACATATAACCATGAGGATGTCAAAATGAAGTTGTTTGTTCTCTGTTTCGAAAATGATGCCATGGATTGGTTCTTGGATTGGACCCATTGGACCAATAACTCCTTTGATTCTCTACAAGCCATCATCAATGCTTTCAAAGATAAGTTTGGGGACAAACTAGAAGGAAGATATTTTCTTAGAATCATCAGCGATATAAAGAAAAATGAAAATGAAAATGTTGAAGAATTCAATAAGTTTAATGTCATTGTCATAGAAATGCATCAAGATTATAAACCAACTGATAAATCTTCGTTAGAGCATTATTTGGATGCATTTGTTGTGGATACTTCTTATGAATTAAGACGTTCTAAGCCCCAACTGATTTAAAGCTAGTTCAAACTTTAGTTGAAGAGTTGGAAAAGGACAAGAAAGCATCTGGAAAGTATGAAATCCTTGGTTTTCAAGGAGGCACGGTTAAATCTAATGGAAAAGAAGTCAAGGAAGTTGAGCATGATCCTTTTAAAGAATTAACTCAATTGATTGAGGAAATGAAGATTGAACATGTCAGGGAAATGAATGTGATGTAGGCTAGGCTAATTCAAAATGAAAGGGTCTCAAGCTCAGATTATGCAACTTAGAAATACTAATAATTGAGGAAATGAAGATTGAACATGTCAGGGAAATGAATGTGATGTAGGCTAGGCTAATTCAAAATGGAAAGGTCTCAAGCTCAGATTATGCAACTTAGAAATACTAATAACAGAGGTAATAATAATTCATGGCCAAAGAAGAATCCTCCAGCTGAGCAGAGACCTCCCGATCCACTTGAATCTACAAATATTGTTGCTCATCCTTTGTCTTATTGTAGGCCCTGCCAAAGCTTCCATAATGAAGAATCTTGTGCTACTGCAAAGGGTATCTAAAATGGTGATCTCATGATAACAAAGGATCAAATTAATATGTTAGGGAAAGATCATCATTTTCCTTTAGAGGACAGGATAGAGGTTATCAAGAATAGTCGTGACGTTAAGACTCTCATTCCTTTTAGTATAAATAATGTTGAAAATGAGAAGAATGGAGAACAACCATCTCAAGAACAGGTTTTTGAAATTATGAAAGAAATCACTTCCCGTGTTCCAGATCTGAGTTTGAATATTGATTTAGGGGGATGGATTAGCAGTGCAAAATTCACTTTACCTATCTTTGAGATTGTCAAGATTCCTTCCTAGCGGTCGAAGGTCTTGCAAACTGCAAGGCTCCTTAGATGGAAAATTCCAAAAAGAATATCAATCTCTTTTGTCTTGTTTGCCATGCAGTGGGTTTGTTGAAGTTGAGAAAGTATCTTGTCCCGAAGATCCTCAAGGTGAGCTCATTACGGAACGATCCAGCATGGAAAATTATGTTGTCTTTTCCAATTTTGTAATGCCATTAGAGCATAAGGTTGATGAATCAAGGAGTCAAATTTGGTACATGAATTTTGACGGTTCCATTTTTAAGCATGGTAAAGGGGTCGAGATTGTTTTAGTGTCCCCTATGGGTCATGTGTTTAAATTTTCCTTTCGAATGGAATTTGAAGCTATTAACAATGAAGCTGAATATGAAGCCTTGTTGATGGGTCTTGAATTAGCTAAGGAGCTCAAGATAAAATTGCTTAGTGTTAAAGGGGATTTTGATCTCACCATTCAACAAGTGAAGATTAAATTTTCATGCAGAAACGATACACTCAAAAAACATCGGAATGTTGTATGGGACACCATTGAGTTGTTTGTTGCCTATGATCTCCAAGTGATTGCCAGAGAGAAAAACAGTCAAGCGGATGAACTTCTTGTGGCTACATCTACTTTTAAAGTATCCGATAATATGATAGAGGATAAGGTCAAAATGGAAGTAATCCTCAGGCCTTCAGTTGCAAATAATATTGAACCTTGGCAGGTATTCGACGATGAGAAGCAGATTATCTATTTCCCTAATCACTTAGAAAAGTTTGAATATTTTCAAGCATGTTCTAAGCAGAAGGTGTGTAATTCTAGTAGTAGAAATATGACAAATACTAGCCCAAGAAACATTGTTTCTATGGAACACCTTTTTGGTAGAAACGATGCTACAAAAACGAATGAAGAAAAGGAAATTGACCCCAGAGAATTTATTGAGTGAATATCAGCTTCCCCAATGACCCAAAAGTTGTCAAAATTGCTTAAGGTACTTCTAAAAAAGAGAAGTAAAATCTAATTGTTTTGCTAATTGAATATTGTGATGTTTCAGCTATTTGATATGATGAGCTTAAGGGCTACAAGAAAGACATTATGGAGCACACTATCCCCTTAAAGGATGAAGATGCTAAACCATTTAGGCAAATTAATCCTAAGTCAACCCCATTGGTTCATGAAGAGTTACAAAATATGCTCACTACTGGGATTATCACACAAACACGACATTCATCACAGTGTTCTAAATTGGCGGGTTTCTGCATGGCGGGTTGCTGCATTCTCAGGGTTCGAAGGGTCGAATCGTCAGAGATATCTAGAGCGCAGAGTCTAAATTTGATCAGTTTCTTGGGTCAATGCAAACTTAATCCTGTTAGAAACCTTTTTAATAATTATAATTGCTATTTTTTTAATTTATATCTTTTTAATAATTATAATTATTAATTATAATTGCTATTTTTTTAATTTATTTTTAATTTAATTTAATTTTTTATTTTTTTATTATAATTCGACTGAGTCAAAATGTTAAAAGGGCATTACATTACCAATCTCTATCATATTGGGGCAAGAGAGCACTTTTTTAATAATTATAATTGCTATTTTTTTAATTTATTTTTAATTTAATTTAATTTTTTATTTTTTATATAATTCCACTGAGTCAAAATGTTAAAAAGGGAAAGAGCATTACATTACCACATCTCTATCATATTGGGCAAGAGAGCACCTCTCCACGCAATAATGTGAAAAAATATTAAAAATATAAAATTTTAGTGAAATTAGAATTACATTTTTATATTTTTTATTGTAAATTGAAGCTTTGGTACCAGCAAAACATGGATAAGTTGATTTTCCATATGACTCCCATAGGAGTTTGTGTCTTCTTCCCCAAGATATATAGGCTAAGGACTACACTCTAACACCATCATGAGAACCCATAGAAGAATAAAAGAAGAGACTTAATGGAACTATGAGAACCCATAAAAAATAAAAAAAGAGACTTAATGGAACTAGGCGCTTATGCTAGCTGCAAGATGTTCGCACCATTCCAAATGCATACCCAACCAAACAAGACACACAAAGTGCTCATATGATAGCAAAGACAACATCATACTATTAAAAAAATAAAAAAGCCCGAGACAAAAATATAGGAAATTGACCTCTTTTACAAGGAGATGCCCTGTGGCACACCATGAACACTCAAGGGAAGGGAACCTTGATGGGACAAAAAATATACTACACAGTAAACAGACCCAAAGATGTAGGCTAGGACCAGCCATAAAAAGACAACAATATGCTGGCACCATAAAAAGACAACAATATGCTGGCATGATTAGAAGCCATTACATATGTGACAGAGACATTAGACAAAGAAATATCGAGACTTATGTTCCACGCGCACATGTTGCTTACTCTAGACTTTTGTATTGTCGCGATCTCTTGGACCGCAAGGCCGCGCAAGTGGACGGATCTTTTTGGTTTGCAGCATATCCTTCAATAGGGTTGGAAGGCATTAGATTCAGATTTTGAGAAACTCTTGGGATTTTGCTGAAAATGGGGCGCGGTAAAATAGAAATAAAGAAGATCGAGAACAGCGTGCACAGGCAGGTGACCTTCTGCAAGCGCAGAGGCGGTCTGATGAAGAAAGCCCACGAACTTTCAGTCTTGTGCGATGCAGAGGTGGCTCTTTCAGAGACAAAGGAAGGATAAAGGTGATGTTTTAAGAAGTATATGTGGGTTTTCTGGACAAAGGTAGCATACATACACGAGTATGGTGAAGCAAAGTCACGTACAATTTCTACACCATAGTCTTTACCATGGTATTGACTCATAGTAATGAGCGCTACAATAAAGATTTGATTTTGTCAAAAAATACTTGAAAAAATTGGAATATATTATTAAATATTAAATAAGAATTTGATTTCAGATTTTAGGTTTCTGCGATTTTCAGGTCTGCCTACATCTTTTTTATGAAGTTTGTAGTTGTGATTGACGTTTGGTGGTTCTAAACGTCGATCACAACTACAAACCTCAAGAATTTGATTTTTTTGGAATCATAAAAAAAATTAATAATTTAAATATATAATCATTATTACATATAATATAATAACCAACAAACTATACGAAGTCGTGTGCTATGCGAATTCGTATATGAGTTATTGAAGCAAAAGAGGATTCGAATAGTAGTTATTGAAGCCAATGATATGGTCTCGTATGACCTAAAATGAGTGCCCTGGGTCCGGATCACATACTTCCTCGTACTAAATCGTAGTAAATATATTTAAACCAAATTTTTTATAAAATGTAATTGAAATTTTATAAAAAGTTGTTGATCTTTTAAATATATTTATATTAAAAGGAATATTATAAAAATAAGTTCTGAATATTTAGTTTTTAAATATGTATTATTTCGGAAGGATTTTAAATAAAATTTGAAATTAGGAATTGATTTATTTTTTAGTTTTGAATATTTAATTTTTAAATATATATTAAATATAAAAGGATTTTAAATAATTCCAAACTTGGGAGGGATATAGTTTTGAGTTTTGAATAACATAGAAATTTTAGAAATAACTGATAAGTGTGATTGTGTTTTTATTTTGTGAATTGTAATGTTAAGATTATTATAAAAAAAATTTCAAATGGATGAAAATAATATGGGTAGAAAAAAGTATTATTATTTTATATATATATAATACTTTATACTGATTAAAATTTATTTTTTATAAGATTATATCGAATTCGAATTTGAGTTTAATAACTGTGATTTATAATAATAAAGCACTGATTATATAGGTATATAGGCAAAAGGCTATATAGATGATAATGCAAATACTTGGTAGTTGAAAAATTTGGCAAGACATAGCCAAAGCACTAATGGAGAAAACCCTGAGAATCAACTAAAGGAGAAAAGCGTGAATCATTTCATATCCATCAAGTTCTCAGAAGTGTTGATTTTTGTAGTCTGTTGCGCAAAATATATAGTTATTTTATTTCAATGGGTTGGCATACTTTCTTTGTGTTTAATTTTGGACAACTCAGGGTGCATGGACGTTGACATGACAATGTTAGATGTGTTTTAATTTACATTTTAAAAAGATTTATACTTAAATATATCTAATAAATCTATTTGAAGTTGACTTATGGAGACTGTAAATAATGGGAATACTCTAAAATTTAAGGATGAAGAGAGATCAATTGTTTTACCTCTCTCTTGATGTGTAAATTCCAAATATTCCCTAAACCTGCAATCCACATAAATATGCCCGTCTGAAATTAAGTACTACCAATATGGTATTTGAAATTGTCAAAAAAATCCCAACTATATAATATAATACTTTAACATTTCTCATAACAAAAAGAATTATATACATTTAACAAAGAAAAAATGTCAGACTTAAAATATAGAATCATTTATGAAAAAAAATATCTCTATCCTCACTTTTATTTTTTTATTATCTACTTAATAACTAAAAAACCAAAAATTACAAATATTTTAATAATCAAATTTTATAACAAAAAAATTACAAATATTTTAATAATCAAATTTTGATTTTAATAACCAAATTTTATGGATTTTTTAATAATCAAAACATATAAATATATCAAAATCTATAATTTATTTGAATTAATTATCCAAAGTAACACATTTTAAAATTGAAAATTTCTCAAACTTTTATTTAAACAAGATGATCCATTTTCTTTATCAAAACAGGGTGATCCATCAACAGAGAATAACTTACTGCAGCAGGGCAGGCAACCCAGCAGCAAACCACACCCATTCTCACACTTAGTACTACTCATAATAGCCCATACACCCAATAAAACTGGAAGTTGTTTTTAGTGTAATTTTTTGGAAAATTTTTTGGTGGGTTTTTCAGTTAAATTTCTCTAAAATCTGGCAGCAATTTATTGAAATCTTGAAATCACAAGCTTGATGGGTAATCTCTGCATAATCAAAGTGTACTAGGGTTTTTCAGGGTGCTGAATCCAAATATGCAAATAAAAAACCAACTTACATAACACAAATCAAACACCAAAAAATCCAAAAAATTACATTAAAAACAACTCCATAAAACTCCAATAAAACCAAAAAAAATAAAAAATAGTAGAAATGGACGCTGAACCACTGGAGTGGAGTAGAATATTAATAGAGTAGCGCTGAACCATTGGAGCCGAGTAGGGGATTAATAAAATAGCACCAATCCACTACAGCAAAATTGCAAAGCATAGTTATCCGATTTCGCTTACTCGGGCAACAATTCGAAAATTCGGCGATTTGGTTCGATGGTAATATGTTAAAATACGATTTAGTACACAACACGCTCTCTGAATAAATTTTTTTAATTTTTTTAATTTTTTTAAATTTACTTGTCAAATCATCAAATTTTTTTAAGGTAAAGTCATCCTCCATTTTCCTCAATTTTGCCTAGTATTTGGCGATTTGAAAACTGCAAGACCAGATGAGATGATTTGTGAAATTTCCCTTTCGGCTATGATAAGAAAATGAAAAATGTGATAACAACATACTGTAACTGTGGCCTTTGACCTTTTTAGGTAGCCTTTTCAAGATATGTAATGGTTGAAACATAATTTGTACTGGTACCCAATAGTGAAAAAAGAAGTGCTAATGAGTATATATATATATATAAAAAAAAAATAGAGAAACTAAATAACTTGGTTATTTAAACTTTCATCTCAAAACGAAATATAAAGTGAAATATATATCAAAGAGATTTAGAACAGTCGATAAAGGAGCAAGCTGTTAAAGCTAAATATAAAGTGAAATATATATCAAAGAGATTTAGAACAGTCCATGAAGGAGCAAGCTGTTAAAGGGCTCTGTAACCAAAGTCACCAGTTCTAGTCTGGACGATACCAAATACTCGTGCCTGATGACTTTGACGGCTTAAATGCCTTTGAGTTGTGGCCTCTCAGCGACGGGGTAAGTGTGATTTTCAGAATTCACCCACTTATCAACCAAAAAAAAGAAATATAAAATGAAATATTTAAAATGCCTTTTTATACTGGGATGAATTTTGTAAACATTATTTTAATTTAAAAAGTCATTTTTTTAAAGGTGAGAATTTTGTAAATATTATTTTATAAATTAGAGTATCATTTTTTAAGTTTTTTTTTTAATCTAGTGTTTAATATTAATGTTTTTTTTTCTATATAGTATTATTAAGTAAGGAGTATAGGAATGATATTTAAGTGTTTATTTGTAATAAGATTAGTTAGAATTTAATTATTTTTGGGAAAATAGAATATATGGTTTTTTTGGTGTTCTGAGTCATTAGAAGAATATTGAGACTAGTTCTACTCAAATAACAGTTGACTTATTCTTTATTCAATTAATAATTAAGAAATTACCTCATAATATTATTAAGAAATTACCTCATAATGTATTATTCGAAAACAATTTTATTAACTATTAATTAATTGAACCTTGTGATTCTTTTTTGTTTACTGTAAAGAGTTCTTTCTTCCCATTTTATAGTTTCACATCTGAGTTTTTTTTACTAATATTAATATCTAATTTTATTTGCAACTTTTATAACTTAATAGGAAATGATATTGAGATTTTGATTTATATATAAAAATATATTATAATAAAATTAATACTTTGTATTGAATTTTAGATAATCAATTTTTTTAATGTCAAATTCAGATTCGAATTTAAACCTAAAAAACTACCAGGGACACACCAGCCAAAAAAACAAAACAAAATCAAATAAATAAAACCCTTTAAAATTAACAAAACAAGATTAAAACTGGACCACGGAGTGAAATGCGGAGCAGAGCCAGGTAAACATGTACATGTCACTTGTAATTTTTATTTTTATTCACTGGTTATCATACATGGATGAAATTGATGGTCAAATGATTTATTATGCAGAGACTTTTTGAAAGCTTTTTAGGCGGGTTTTTCCAGTCAAAATCCGGCAGCAATTTATTGGAATCGCAAGTTTGATAGCTAGTTTCTGCACAATCAAAGGGTCCCAGGGGTTTTTCAGGGTGCTGAATCCAAATATGCAGTTAAAAAAGCATTTTAACTGCTAAAAATCAAGATTTAACCTCAATTTCTTCCGCCGGATTCCGTCACTGGAATCTCCAAAAAATCGCATTATAGACAACTCCATTTATTATGAGATGATTTGCTTATAAAATATTTTTAAAATTTTATAAAAATTTTAAAATTCCTTTTTAGAATTGTGAATACAAATAGAGAAAGTGTGAAAATAGTCTAATTTGATTTGAAATTCCAATAAGGTCCAAGAAGTATTGGTTATATTAATTTCTCTATTTTTATGACACGTTCCACATGCCTTTTGTTATTGTGTAAGACATGTTCACTTCTATAAGAAGAGCTTCGGCATAAAATCACATGAAAAAGATCATTGTCCACGCGTTTCGAACCAACTAGTGTGGTTCATCATCAGGACAAGTTGAAGAAACAAATCTAGTCTAGCATGTTAAATAGACTGTGCAGAGACTCCAACGGCTACCTAACGGCTAATTAACGGCTATTTTGAACCTTAAGTCAAGGTCAAAAATATATTAACACATTAAATATTAATATTTTTATTTTAATAATCCTATTAATAATATATTACTCTAAAATAAGTAAACTTAGTTACCAATGGTACATGAGAGAATGATTGAAATTCTGAATGTTATTAAAATTAAATAAATAAATTAAACTAAATGATTTATTTGATCATATTCAATCTTAGTCAAATTAATAAGGTAATCGGTTGTTAGGATAGAAGTAAATGAGTATTAATTAAATAAATATATAATTCAATGGTGAGTTCCAAAGTTGCTCATTTGTTAATTTATTTATTAATAAGCATATAAATTATGTATA
>APFE031412475.1:0-12028 GCA_000404065.3 Pinus taeda | reverse complement strand
AATTTATATTTAATTAATTAATTAAAATAATACACCTGCCAATAACATTTATTACCTAATTTTAATTAGTTTATTATGATAATATATATGTATCTATATATATGTATTATTTTATCAGAATATAATGTAAAATAGTTTATTATGATAATATATATGTATCTATATATATACAAATTTATTTTATCAGAATATAATGTAAAAGTTTATTATTTGATAATTTATATTGTATCTAATATATATATATATATTATTTTATCAGAATATAATGTAAAATAGTTTAAAGATACTTCTATAATCCAGGTCGGTTCAAATTTCATTGGATGATCGTTTTTGTTTATAGAGGTTCGACCGTCAACAACAACAAAATGATATTAGCTTTAATTGGTTTCCACATGGGGATGTAGCTCAGATGGTAGAGCGCTCGCTTAGCATGCGAGAGGTACGGGGATCGATACCCCGCATCTCCAGAGGATTTTTGGCTGGAAGATCGCAATTGACCCTGTGTGACGATTTAAGCTTATTCCCGGCTGCTGAAATTTCTGGCTGGAAGGACCCTGTGTGACGATTTAAGCTTATTCCCGGCTGCTGAAATTTAAGCTTATTCCCGGCTGCTGAAATTTCTGACTGTGATTCCTTCCTCCAAAGGAGAGGCAAAATAACCACATTTTAACTTCCAAAAATGGATAGCAATCCATCTGTCATGCGTTTTTCAAAGGACTTAATTGCACCACTAAACTTGACCTATCAAATGTCCCCCTCCCTTTATGTAATTTAGGATATGAATGTCTTTCCTAGAGTCAACAAACACGATATAAAATAGTACAAAGAAAACATGAAGAGGGCTTAGCAATAACATGGCACAAAGTGATAGAGAAGAGAAGATGATGTATCATTTTTTCTTATTAATTACTTAACATTATTATTATTAGCAATAACATGGCACAAAGTGACAGAGAGGAAAAGATGATGTATCACTTTTTTTATTAATTACTTAATATTATTATTATTATTATTTTATGAATTGTTATTATTATTATATATATTTACCATTAAAGACAATCTTAAGCCATCTGCTCTCTTCCATTTGCCCAATTTTTTAAAATACCTTATGACTTGCATCATAGCACTTGCTTCAATAGGCGCAGACCATGTTTCACTTAACAAGATAGCATAAGGAACTATCCTTTCAAAAACTTCAATAGGAGCAGACCATGTTTCACTTAACAAGATAGCATAAGGAACTACACTTTCAATTTTGAAAGGAACTACACTTTCAATTTTGAATTTGTTTGTAATCAAACGCTTTTGAATTTTCTCAATTTGTTTCCACTGCATGTCAGATGTACTGCTAGCTCAAAGTTCACAACCATAGAGAATTCTTATTAATTACTTAACATTATTATTATTAGCAATAACATGACACAAAGTGATGGAGAGGAAAAGATGATGTATCACTTTTCTTATTAATTACTTAATATTATTATTATTATTATTTTATGAATTGTTATTATTATTATATATATTTACCATTAAGTTATAATATTTATATTAAATTTGAATTAAAAATAAAATAGATTAAATTTTAATATATTTATTTAATAATTTGTATTTTTTTGTTTATGGGACACGTGTTCAAGCAAATATCTCATTTACTAAACTATTTGTTATTTTGTTGCATTCAAGTGTTTTTTTTGTTGCACAATCCGTCATTAAAGACAATCTTAAGCCATCTGCCCTCTTCCATTTGCTCATTTTTTTTAAATACCTTATGACTTGCATCATAGCAATTGCTTCAATAGGAGCAGACCATGTTTCACTTAACAAGATAGCATAAGGAACTACACTTTCAAATTTGAAAGGAACTACACTTTCAATTTTGAATTTGTTTGTAATTAAACGCTTTTGAATTTTCTCAATTTGTTTCCACTGCATGTCAGATGTACTGCTAGCTCAAAGTTCACAACCATAGAGAATCACCAGAATCACTAGAAGCCCAAAACGAGTTTGAGCGGTTTTCCAGTCCCATAACTTTGCCTCTCTAGACCTATTTTGAAAAGCATAAAATGCTTTCCAACCATCCAAAGTTATTTTCTTTTTGCAAACATCCCAGCATAGATTTTTGTTGAAATTAATTTCGAGATATTTGTAATTTGTAACTTCTTCCAGAATGTTTCCTTCAAAGTAGAACTTATGCTGATTATGTTTTCTTTTTTTAGAGAAAACCACTACTTTCGTTTTGTTGATATTGACTTGCATTTCCACACCTCCACAAAAATGCTCAAGGGATAGTAAATGCTCTTGTAAACCAACAACTTATTTAGCAATTAGAATAAGGTTATTTGCATACAAAAGAAGCCTTATAACAAACTTTCCAAAATATATACCATCACCCCCTTGTGAATTTAACCACTCCTCAAGCTTGTCAATATATAAACCAAAAAGGGTAGGAGAAAGTGGGCAACCTTGCTTGACCTCGATAACGCTTCTAAAACTTTCATAAATGCTTGTTGAAGTTCTAATTTTGACTTTCACCTTTTGACGTAGCCTATGCGCAACTGCTCTCAAATGTTTAGGGACCCTAAGTTCCTCCATTCTGTGCCAAATCTTATCCCTAAGAACCATGTCAAACGCTTTTCTGAAATCAACAAAGCAACAAAAGATTTTTTTCCTTTTTCTCCCAAACTTTTTCAATGATGTACCTTAAAGTTAGACAATGATCAACTGTGGAATGTTTATGTCTAAAACATGCTTACCCTTTAGCACGCTTATCTCTTTCTTCTGACCACTTGCTAATTTTATTTTTCTAGCATTCTTTCAAATAACTTTGCAAACAAAGGGTTTATTATGATGGTCCTATAATTGGAGGGATTATTGACGTCACCATTCTTGAAAAGAGGTATTGCTAGACTAGTTGTCCAATCTATGGGGAGCCCCTATTATATGATGTTGAAAATTTTTGTAATATGAGATGCAAGAATCTTTGAGCCCCCCTTTAAATATTCTACTTGGAGTTCAACTAAGTCTTTTGTTGTTCCAACACCCAACTTCTTGATACCCATCTCCACCTCTTGCACCGTGAAGAGTTCAGTATCACTGTTGACCAAGGGGGGAGGGTCAACCTTGAGATCCTACTCATAGAGTTTCCTTGCATAGTCAAACCATTTAGAAGTTGTAATATTATTTTCAGTTTGTATCTTTCTCGGTTGGATCTCCTTCCAAAATAATTTGGGATTATTTTTCCTAAGGAAGATTAGTTCTTCCCTCCTTGAAACCATGAAATCGGCCTTTTTCTTGCTTAATAACTGCTTGTAAGCTTTGAGCTTTATGTTATCCTTGTTTGACTATTTCCATGTTCTCTTTGCCTTTTTGCATTCCTCGTCAAACCAAGCATTAACAAAAAACCAATTTGTTTCATACTTATTAATTTTTGCTCTTTTTCACTCTGCAAGTGCATATTAAATTAAATGTGCTAGTTCATGACTATGAAGATTGTGAATTGTGATTTTCTCCTTCTTGAAGAGCCTCTCTAGCGTCATTTTGAAGGTATTACAATTTTCTGGTGTCAAAAGAATTATGCCCTTTGGGAGATTTTGTTGGACATGTTGAATTTTTTACTATAATTATTTCTTTCTAGTCCAACAGAAACTTAAATAAATTGGCTTGTGATCTGATTTTAAGTCTCAAAGCTGATTTCCAATCAAAACTTCCTCCATTTTCTCACACAAACCATGCGAGCAAATTCCATAATCTACCACACTTGCTCCATTGTAAGTATTGCAAGTGAAATTATCAGACTTTGTCCATCTATTCAAGCCATTACAAATGTTTAAATCAAAGGCTCCACATGGAGTAAGCAAATTTTCACCAAAGAGATTGCAACCCTTGTCCTCTGAAATTCTTTCCCACTGATGATTACTCTTTTATGTAAGCCAAATAGGGTAGCAATCTCTTTTTACAACAAAAAATGCTAGCTTGCTCACTTGTAGTCCTAGCATTGAAATCACCCACTATAAGGACTTCACTTAGCTAAGAATATGTTGCAATATATGCCTTCAAGGCTGTAAATGGATCTTTGTGGTCAAGCCCTCTACCTTTGTAGATTTTTGAAACTTGTGGCGCAAAATAGCATGATGCAATTTTGATGTGGTTTCCATTTTCTGATATTTTAAACAAATTAATTGTTTATTTGAGTCTTATTTTTCTAACTAAATGAGACGGCCTTCTTTCTCTCTCACTAAAACCATGATACCCCCGTGCCCTTTTCCATTCCCTTCTGCCTTGTTCCACACCACCATCTTCTAGTATCCTTCAAACAAAGGTGTTTTGCACCCTTCATGCTGATGTGTTTTTATGAGGCAAATTATGTCTTTATCTTCCACAATAGGCCTTAACGTAGGCACTCATCTCCATGGGTAACCTCTGTAGGTCCAACAAACTAATCTTAAAGAAACCTGGGTATGACTTGATTGCTATTTATTTTGACATGCAAGACTCACATTTGAGTCTTTGTCTCTATTTTCCCATACTGACCTTGCTTCCTGATTTCCTGCTGAAGAGTTTGTTGCCTCTTCTTTATTACCATCTTGTTTCCCTTTTCCATTCCCTGCTACCTTGTTCCACACTTCTATCTTCCAGTGTCTTTCAAACAAAGGTGTCATGCACCCTTTATGCTCATGTGTTTCTATGAGGCAAATTATGTCTCTATCTTCCGCAATAGGCCCTAACCCAGGTCCCTGTCTCCATGGGTAACCTATGTAGTTCCAACAAACTAATCTCAAGGAAACCTAGGTATGACTTGATTGCTATTTATTTTGACATGCAAGACTCATATTTGAGTCTTTGTTCCTACTTTCCCATATTGACCTTGCTTCCTGATTTCTTGTTGAAGAGTTTGTTACTTCTTCTTTATTACCATCTTGTTGCTATGTTTTGGAAGGAGGTCCAAATCGTGCTATCACAACTTTACCTTTATAAATCCACACTCTCTTGCCTTCATCTCTTGTTGCCCTAATCTTTAACATTTCCTCCCTCCTTTCCTTCCGTTGTCTTACAGTTAAATATTCTTCTAGGAAAATGTGAGAACCCCTCAAGAGATGCTTCTTGCTTAAAATGATATATTTATCACACAAGCTAGGCATGAGGACTTTTATGGGCCTGGCTCTCTCAACGTTAAACTTACCCACCCTCCATGCTTGGCATATTTGTCCTTGCCATAACAACTTGTCTTTCAAAAAGTCTCTTGCAAGGTCTAGAGTACATTCATTTTTCCCATAGTCTTTCACCCCTTTAATAATTATGTTTGGTGCTCTAGTTTGTCTTTCCTTGCCTTCTCTATCTTGCATGTTGTCGACTTGAATGTTTGTTTCTCCTTCCTTATTAACAAAATTGCTAATTACTTGAGCCCAAGTTTTGGAAACTTTGGTGGAATCTCTTTTCATTTCTTCTTGTGCTTTCTGTTCATGGTTGTCTATTTGGGCAATCGTTTTTCCTTTATCCTGGGATGATTTCTCATTCACCACCTTTGTACTTTCCACTACATATGATTTCTCATTCACCACCTTTGTACTTTCCACTACATATTTCTTTACGTTTTGCACATCCGCCTTCATGCATTGCCATTATGTCACATCCGCCTTCATGCATTGCCATTATGTCTTCCCTATCACGAGAGCTTCCTGTAGCAATCCCACTTGTTCTTTCAAAACTTTATTGTTTTCTGCTAAAGCCTTGTTTTCAGTGGTTATTATATAAATTTTATGATTTTTTTCCTGCGCTTTAGCTTCTAAAACCTCCAACCTTTGTTTTGCATTTAAAAATTCTTTCACATAAAGATCATATGCTCAGGTGACAAGTGTGGATGTGGGACTATAGAAGGTAAAATCATCAATGACTTTTCCTCTGGACTTCTTGTTGCCACATGCTTGTAAAGGGGCCTTGTTTGAATGCTTATTGCAAAGGGCTCGAGTACTTTCCCTTTGAGACCCTTTTTTCCTTGTCTACTCTATTTTTAGATGGGCTAGTATTCGTTTTAAAATACCCCGATATTGTTTGGCATTGACCCAAACCTGCTTCCCATCTTTGGCAGATGACGCAATTTTCACTTGTCCTAAATCATCTGTCTCCACAAATTTTGAAATTTCTTGTCCTGTGGTCATATTTGAATACATTTTCATTCACTTGTCCTAAATCATCTGTCTCCACAAATTTTGAAATTTCTTGTCCTGTTGTCATATTTGAATACATTTTCCATCAAACCTGTTCTGAGAAAGATTTAGGTCCAACCTATTCCACACCATGTTCTCTGCCCTTCTCCTCGTTGTTATATCTGAACCCCGTTTCCCCCGTCTATTATTCGCTATCCCATGGATAGTTATTCGTTGTAGGACTGTCTGCGACTACACAACACCTTAATCCTGATTACTCTTTCACAATGGGTTGTGAAGCAGCTGCCTCTCCCCGTTTCATAAACGTTTGAATCGCGATCATGAATTCGAGATCGAGCTCTACAAATCTTTCAAGCATGTCAGGGGATGACAATCACCGATGGCTTCAAATTAAAAATACGTATCAACCATCGCTTCAGTTCTCAAGCTGGGACCTTGAAGTCGGTGGACTTTCCTTGGGCTCTGACGCTGGTGTAGTCCCCTTTAAATGATTCTGTGAGATTGTCTACTTCAACGATCTACGAGATCCCTTCAATTGGTGGATAACACAGATTTGAGTTGAGAATAAGGTCATCGTTGCCTTGCTTCAAGTGACAAGTAACCATCTCATGTTCGTGTTTATCGTTGCTCATGGTAATTGTGAGGGAAACATTTTGAAGCATGATCTGGCAACTGCTTCTCCGTGACATCTCGTAACAACTATGGGTGCCAATATTAGTTGTGTTCAGGATTTCCTTTCCAAACCCTGAATAAAGAAAACGAAGCAGACCTTCATCAACACCAAACACAAAAACTATGGTGACGTATAAGAAGATTAAACCCCTAGAATTCGAAACCCGGAACCGATGACTTCCTTATACAAGGTTTTTGTGGCTTGCTTATTTTAAACATTTAAATAAATCATTTTTTATTTTTAGAATTTAATTTTTATTAATTTATATTTTTTAATGTAAAAATATAAATTCAGAAGATTGAGAAAAACTTTTAAATAATGGAAGTTGTTTTTTAGTGTGACTTTCTGGACTTTCCAGTACTAGAACTCACACAAAAGAATTTGAGATGAAATCTTGATTTGTGTTATTTAAACTGATTTTTTGACTATATATATGGATTTAGCACCCTGAAAAACCCCTAGGGCACTTCAATTGTGCATGGGTTAGCCATCAAGATTGTGATTTCAATAAATTCCTAACAGATTTTAGAGAAATTAGACTGGAAAAACCCATCGGAAAAGCTTCCAAAAAGTCTCACTAAAGACAACTCGTTAAATAATGTGTTAGATTATCTTTGATTAATTTTCTCTCAATGAATAAATTTGGCATTAAAAGAATTATTAGCATATATAAATCTCTTCAACATACATATACATATAATCTTAATTTTTAAAAATGAGACTTTGTTATCTACGTATATAAATATCCGCCTAATCACTTAGGGTTGGGGTGGAGGAATTCTAACAGTTCCAAGAGACCTTTTGGAAGATAAAAAATGTTATTTATATTTACTATCTTGTAAATGAAATGGAATCGCAGTAGATTCTTCTTATTACTCGTGTATGTGTTTAACATGGTATCAGAGATCGTGCCCTAGAAGTTTGAGTCATGCTTGTGTGGCCTTCTTCTTTGTCAGGCTTCTCAACTGCACCACACCATTTTCGTCCCACTCGGATTCGTTTTCTGCCCATTAGAAACATTTCCCAACATTTCTCCTGTTCTAGCTATCATATATACCATTCACTTGCATCAAGTAGATACGGATTTTCTACTGAGCCCTAACACTAATCTATGAGTGAAATTCTCTCTTGTGCATGAATGTCAAATCTATGTTAGTGTTCTGGCATTCCCCTACTACTCTTTGATAAATTCATTCTCAGTCTAGTCTTTATCTTGTGTTTCATTGTGTGCCTACTCTGATCTCATGTCCCTTCTTCTTCAACTCTAGTTTACTCTATCATCAAATCAACCTCTCTATTCTTAGTCTTGCCCCTGTCCCTCGAACCTCTCAACTACATTTTCACTTATTTCTCTCCCCATAGTCACAAAATAGCAAAAAAAATGGGCCTATGCAAATAGGGCTTTTTGAAACTCTTTGGATCGTACTCTATATTAACCAGGGACTCGAAGATGACAAGAAAATTGAAGCATGGTGATTTGAATCCATGATGTCGATGGGGGAGATGTTGGATCCTTGAGATTAGTTATTGCATTCACCAAGCTCTCTTTCTTCCTACTATTTTTCTTTTGGTGTTTGCAATTGGTGCCACTTACTATGTATTAAAGATTGACGATGTATATGGTAAATATTTAACGATGTATAACTATTGATTTTTGTGTGGAGAATTTCCCTAGTGTCACGCTCAAAGCTTCATGCACATCACTTTATTCATATGGCAAGATACAAGGGAAGAGGAACACAAAGCCTGCATTCTCACTATGAAAAATGGTTACAAAGGGACGAAATGATCATTGTTGCTATGACATGATAGCGGAAATATATTTATATATATAAACTTGGGCATTACCTTCTAAACCTTGGCAATGAATTTGTCGTATTTCTGAACTTTGGCACGACTTGGGAAGAACAAGATGCTGAGTGTAAAAGTGGTGTGGCTTCCCATATATAGTTGTGAGTGCCCATATCTATGTACCTGTCTGTTCTAGAACCCCAACTTTGAAGGATATTCAATAGTAATTTGTGGCCTATGATGTGTAGAATTTCCTACAAATCTCTACAAATCTACCTATGAGATCTATGTAGAAAATTTGACTATAGATTAACTCGATAATGCAATATAGCAAAGCAAAATAATATAATCTACTTCTACTATCAAACTTGCGGAAGCTTAAAGATCGAGCTGAATCAGAGCTGAACACATATAACCATAAGAAGAAGAATCAATACACATGAAACACAGAAAATACTCGAGGAAAAGCCTGAGCTAAAAAAACCCTACTATCTGTATTATCATTCAAGGTGGAAATACATAGGAAATATACAAAGCCTTAGCTCTCACAGCTACCTAGCTCTCAGTACAATCCTCCTAGATGCTCACAGGCAAACAAAGCTTCTCACAAGCCTTCTCCTCTGCCCTCAGCTCCTATTTCCTTCAGCAGTTTCTCTTGGGTGATCCTCCTGTTACCAAGTGGAAGACTCTCAACCAAATGGAACATTGATCTCTCACATTGATCTCACACCCTCTCAAAACTGCAATCCTCGAGGAACCTTACCTTGACTGCATGGATGAGTTTCCTTTATAGGAAAACACATGCAACTGGTAGTAACATGTCCTTGACTTTTAGCTCAACTGGGTCTTTCTCTGAATAAACATGCATGAGTTTTTGATGAGGGAATCTTCAATTATCTGGAGTACACTGGTTGAGTGCATGCATGCATCAACTGACTGATAACTCACAATTAGTTCCTCAAAGAGTTTGGAACTAATGTAACTGGACTTAACTCAGTAAACTGAGCTAACTAATTACAACTCAATTATAACTCAACCTTATCTCATTAATTAAGGGATAGTCTCCTTAATTTAAGGGATAATTGTTGCATGACTCCACAAAGACTTCTAACTTGAATTTCTCCAACGAATTGATCCATAATGAATTAATTAATTATTTTTCAAGCAACTGATAAGACTAAATTCGAATTTTAATTCAAGGAAAAATTAAAACTAGAATATTCTGGATTCTATTTTTATCATTTCTTGATGCTATTTTCAACACTCCCTCCCAACAAGAAAGGAATTCAACTCGATCCCGATACTGAACCTTTGGAATGTTATGCATGCAACACTACTCTCTAGTGTTGTTGCTCCAACAACACGAGAAACAAAAAAACATCCAACCTGAATCAGTATGATGCATCTATCATCAAATTCCCTGACTGCTATTATCTCTGTCAATTGAAAACTTTGACTGCATCAATCCCACTGATACCTCCTGCTACTATGTACTTTGGGCTCCCATAGCAAGGTATGGTCCATGAGATAAAACCTCTCAATGGACCCTGCCCAATTTCAGCCTTTTTGGGACTATCACTTCACATTGCCCCACCTCACACCTGGAGGTATGGGTGCATGTGATCCCTCTTCCCACTTGGATCGAAATTCCCCCCTAATGGAGGTATCTGCATGAATGGATCTCTTCACTCGGTCTCTTCTCTGCTTCTCCAACTGTGGCTCCTCCATAATCGTCTGAGACTTCTTTTGGGGCTGCATGTTGAGAGGTAATTTACTCTCCCTCTCAACCACCAAGTCTCTAACATTTGCCTTGCTCCTCGAGGCTTTGCATGCATCTTGAACCTCAAGAGCATAGATGTTCTTAACTCGTGAACCAATTTGTTTCACCTGTCCCGTGGTGATGTATCTAAGGAATGTCTTTCCTTTACTAAAGACAACATCGTAGCCTTTGTCCTCCAACATCGCGAACGATACCAAATTCTTCTTCAGTCCAGGCACATACTTCACATCTGTCAAGGTGGATATTGTGCTTGCTACGTGCTTACTCCCTAGTATTCTCTATTTATCGATCACCCCTTGGTATCAGAGCCACACCCCGTTCTTTGGACATGATTACATTCTATAGACAGAGTCTGAAGTCAGCCAAGTAGCCTTTGAAAAGCATATTGTTCTACAAGTGCTAAGTAAATAAAAGTTGTTTCAGTCAATCTTTGAAATAGATTGTAAGAGTTCAATATGGCCAATTTCTTAAAATCCTTTTCAAATATTGAAAGAAAATCTGTATCTGAAGTAGACAGTAGGTCTCTTCACTCTGACCATATAGAACACGAGAAGGTCGAAGATCCAGAAAGTTGGAACCCGCCTGTGTTAAGTTCTAAAGAAATTTACCCAGTTCCTTCTATGTTTACTTTGTCCAAAAAGAGTTTGTTAAAGGAAGTTGAACTTAAGATAAGAATATCAAGTCCGTTTGTACAAATTGTTGTTCTAAATTTGTTTTCCGAAGATGAAATCAGAAAATTTTGAAAATATGTGGCAGAAAAGAAATATTTCTATTTACATTTTGGAGGGATTAGAATTGGAATAGCTCCATTATACTGCCATGGTTTAAATACTCCTTGCATAGCAGAAGTTTTCGACACCAGACATAATATCTATGAGCATGCCCGCATAGGAACCATACTTGGAAATTTATCCTCGGGATGTCAATATGGCACTATCTTTCCAGATTATGCCATTAGTTTGTCTGATATTCATTTAAAAGATTGTTGGAAAGCTTTGATTGGAGTACAAGGTCTAGAGATGGTTCAGGACAGTGAATATTTATCTGTGATAGTCCAAACCTCTTTCCAATTGACCAACACTGTACACCCTAAATTGAGACAGCGAGTTTTAAGAGATTGTGTTGTTGTAGGAATAAGCAATGCACAAGTAGAAGGTGTTCACTATGACAAATAGGCTTTGCCTAATGACTGGTACATCCAATACAAGTCTTTGGCATCAACAGATAGTTCGAATAGTAATCTTACAAGAATGTCTGTATCAGATGGTCGTGTCAGAATCTTAGCAAATAGACCAAAAGTTCCCAGGCCTATAGTCATGCCAGAAAAACATGTGTTACCAGCAATTCAAGAAAATGAACAACCTCGTGTAAGTAGCAGAAGATTATCAGCATATTCCTATGCCAGAAGAAGCTAGTTCTTCTACAAGTACACTGCTGTATACAAATCAATTGTATATACCTGAAGAAAAACATTTCTTCGCTGTAAATAAGATGTTAAGAACATATGTCAAATCGACTACACTTGTAGAGGAATTCCAGTTTGAAAATCATAGATTTGTAAGAGGAGGAAAATGGTCGCCTAAAACAAAATTTAGTACTTCCTCTTCTAATACTAGACAG
>APFE031412471.1:23988-37454 GCA_000404065.3 Pinus taeda | reverse complement strand
CTGATGTGAATGCTCGTATTATTAGATGGTTACTTTTGTTGCAACAGTTTGATTTGACTATCGTTGACAAACCAGGTAAAGAAAATGTTGTTGCTGAATTCTTGTCTAGATTGGATTTGCCTACAGTTGAAGAAGGAACAGTGGATGACCAGATGCTAGATGAACATCTGTTTGCTATCTTAGTACTCTCCCCGTGGTTTGATGATATAGCAAACTATCTGGTCTCAGCACAGTTCCCTCCACATCTATCCTCAAAGGAGAAGAGCAGAATCGTGAGGAAGAGTGCCTCATTCACTTGGATCGGGGGCAACCTGTTCAAACTTGGCCCCAATCAGATCTTAAGGCGTTTTGTAAGGGAGGAGGAAGTCTTTGAAATCCTCCTAACCTGTCACAATGGGCCTTGTGGAGGACATTTTGCAGCCAAGATGACCGCCTTCAAAATTCTATAGGCAGGCTACTATTGGCCCACTCTTCATCAAGATGTCAGAAGATATATCATCCAATGTGACCGATGCCAAAGGATGGGGAAATCGACTCCAAGGGACAAAATGCCTCTCCAACCTCAAGTGACTCTTGAGCCATTTGAGAAGTGGGGTATGGATTTTTTGGGTCCTATCAACCCTCCTTCAAGGCAAAGGTCTTACATCATTGTGTGCACAGACTATCTGACAAAGTGGGCAGAAACCAAGGCAATCAAAGCAGCAACAGAAGAAAAGGTGGCTGAGTTTTTAAGAGAACATTTTCTACAAATTTGGCTACCCAAGAGAGTTAGTCACCGACCAAGGAAGCCAGTTCATCTCCAAATTAATTGAAGACTTGCTTGCTCATCACAAGATCAAGCATAGGACTTCCACCCCATATCATCCTCAAGCAAATGGGCAAGTGGAAGTCACCAATAAAGCATTAGAAGGGATTTTGACTAAGGTGGTGAGCAGCAGCATAAAGGATTGGGTAGATCACCTGGTTGAGGCCACTTGGGCCTACAACACTTGGAAGACCACAACCAGTTTCACACCTTATGAGCTGGTCTATGGGAAGAGAGCTTTGTTGTCAATCGAGTTTGAGTACAACACATTGAGGCTGGCAGCTCAGCTGGACCTAGATCTCAGCCATGCTCAACAAGAAAGGTTATTGAAGCTAAATGGGTTAGATGAACACCGGATGCAGGCCCTCCTCCACTCAGAAGTGGTTCAACTTCAGAGGAAGATATGGCATGATCGGCACCTCAATGACAAACAATTCCAGCCGGGAGATTGGGCGCTGTTGTATGATTCCAGACATAAGGACTTCAAAGGGAAGCTGATGACAAGATGGCTAGGACCATATGCAGTGGAAAAGTGTAATGAAAATGGTTTTGTCCTTATCCAGACTATTGATGAAGAAGCCATCCCCATGCTTGTCAATGGGCATCGATTAAAGATCTACAGGAAACCTCTTTCGAGGAAAGAGTTCATCAAAACTGTGGAAAAATCAGTGCTGGTCATAGAGAAGGGTTCTGCCTCTGTTTTGGGCACACCCTAAGCATCATGAAAAAAAAAAATGCAATAAAAAAGATCCTTGGGTGAAAACCTTTCTGAGGCGCCCAAGGCAGAAGGTAGGGGTGAAAACCTCATTGAGGCGCCCCTGCTGTCTCTTTAAAAAAAAAAAAAATGGAATAAAAATATCTTTGGGTGAAAACCTCTCTGAGGCTCCCAAGGCAGATAGTAGGGGTGAAAACCTCATTGAGGCGCCCCTGCTATCTTGAAAAAAGAAAAAAAGAAAGAAAAAAAAGGAAGAAACGGAGAGAAACAAGTTTAATCTCTGGAAATTGTTGCAGGTTGAAGGAACACAGTGCAAAAAGGAGGCCTCTCAACTCAAGGATAAGGGTCTCTACCAAGCCACCAAGCAACCTCACATACACTCCCTCTATGAACACTCATTTTTTCTAAGGTCCGGACACCATCCACTCATGGTTTAACCTTCTACAGGAAGCTACAGGACTTTCTACAGGAAGTTCTGTATTTCTACAGGATACATCCTGTAGAGCCTTTGCGCGGGCCAGAATCGATTATGGAGAAGGATTTGAAGGTTGAAGTCTGTTGAGGAGGCATGCAACCATTCTTTTCTTCCATCCCCTACTTGTTTCACCTCCTTTCACCACCATTGCCACCATCTGATCGAATATACCTGCACAGTCATACCAGAACCCTGTTTTTTTTCAGATAATAATTTGTTTTGTTTCAAATAAAAAATAAAGCATTCCAGGGTTCGCACACTTTACCTGTCTAGGCGACCCCAAGACCCTTCACCTGTGAATGCGACTTCGTTGATTTCAGCATGCACCTCAGGAGGAGAAACGGCTACAGGATGTCCTACAGGAATCCTGTAGCAGCTGATCCAGCTGGAGCACATACCATGAAGACACCAACAACTCATGAAACTGGTGCATGCATCATTCACCACCAGGGAAATGGGTCTTAAGGTCTCGTATCCAACAGCAGCAAATGAAGAGGAGCTCCAACACCTATGCACGATGCAGCAGCAAGCAGATCTAGCATTCCTTGTCCCGAAACCTGAAAAAACCACGTCCACGGCCGCACAGGTAAGTGCCTAACCTTATTTCGTCAAATTACATAAGCTATACTCTAAATGTGCATGACTGTGAGAATGGACGGATTGAACAAGTCTAGTTTCCATTCAACTGGCCACCACAGCCAGTCAGGCGGCCTCGTAGGATCCGAATGGGCTTGGTTATGTCGAAAAGATGGGTAATTGACACGTGGGAAGTGTCCAGTCGGGGAGAAGCGGCAGTATGACAGGAATGGCAGCAGTGAATGCAGAGGGAAGAATTCGGCGGTCAGGGACACGCTGGGGAATCATAGCCATGACGTCGGCCAACGGATCGGCAGGGACAACTCACCCCCACGCCATGAATTCTGCAGCATTTCAAAATTGTCCGGTCGAATAACTTATGATACACTGCAATCATTTACACTCACAACCATTTTGCAGCCGAGTACATGTCCTCCTCCTCTGCAAGTTGTTAGCCCGAGTTCTCGGTCTGTTCCAACGTCCTGCACCACCCTAACATCCTCCAGAGGCCGGGTTCGATTTCTACAGGAAGCTGCGCTACAGGAAACCCAGCATACAAAGCAGCGTGGACTGTTCACGTCAAGGGTGGCAATTTTCAGTGAGGTAGGCCTGAACATAACTTTCCCGTGCAAATAATTCCAAAGGTGGTGAATTTGATGTCTTGAGGGGGGTAGGGAAATGTGAATGCAAGTCTGTCTGTGAATTCAAAAGCCGTTTTCTTATCGCTGCCTGAAATTGTCTTCGGGGTATGCAAGCGAGATTTCCTCCACGAGTTTTGAATTAAAATACCTCCTGTAGAAAAATTGAGACACTGTCAAGGCATCGGTAAAAATTGTAAATTTTATATGACTCTGTGTATAATGGAGACGTAGCTTTGCGCTCTGTGTAGAAAAATCCTGAAGTCCTCCTTCTGTACACGAGCAGACAAGTTCAGCGCAGGGTAATTGATACAAAGATACCTTTTTTTAACGCTATGAGAAGGAAATACACCCAGAACTCCCTGTCTGCTTAAAAGTGCGAACAAACACAGAGTTTTTACCATGCCGGGAGGGTTCATTAGAAAGGAACCTTCGGACTCCAAGAAATTACAGGAAACCCCTGAGGTGGTGGACTTGTTTTCTCGTGCGCACTGGATGTCATTCTGTGACAAGCTTCAAGGTCACGATGATGAAATTACAGAAGAATTCCTCAGGTCCCTGAAGCCAAAGTCAAAGACATTGGTCGTTGTCAACTTCAGTGGATTGACCCTCAGACTCACCCCACAGCTCATTAGCAGAGTAACTAATCTACCGATGGGGGTACCCTTGGATAAGGAGGAGAGAAAATTGGGTCAGAAAGCTAAAAAAGAGTTCTTCTTGCCAGAGGAGCAATTTTCAGAGGGCAAGAATGGAGTTCGAAGAACTAGCCTACAACCGTTCTAGAGTGAATTCAGCCTCCAAATTATGAAGTATATTACGTGTGAGGGGAAATTTAGAATCGTGTATGGCTATCATTTCCAGTTGCTCACAGAACTCAGGCACCAAATGGACCTACCCTCAGAACAAACATTGAGCATTCCTTACTTCCTCCTGCAGTCCATGATTGAGTGTGCCACCAAACTGAGAGAGGGGACACCAGACCAGCTAGCCCATCATGGGCTTATTAAGCTCCTCGTGGAAGATGCACTCCACACTTACACTGTCCCTCTCTCCTAGGAAATTTTTCGGAATATGTCGAAGGATGATGACATCCAAGTTTTAGCCGAGGAGCTCACTTCCTCCAGCAGCGAGGAGAAGGAGCATACTCAGGCAGAGAAGAAGGTTAAAGGACAAGAAACCCCGGGCAAAACACCAAAGAAAGAACATAAAGGAATACAAGAAAAGGGTCAAGCTACCAAAATAGGGGATGGTAAAATTGCACCAACACCCAGGGAGAAAAGACTATAGAGCAGGGTAGAAAGGACTGAGAAAGTCCAAGCCAGTAAGGGCACCCCTAAGGCAGCCTCAGCCAAGCTAAAGGAAAAAGTCCCCTCAGCCAAGCAGGCTAAAAAAGTGCCCTCTGCTTCTACAGGAAAATAGAAGGCTATTTCTACAGGAAGTTTAAAAACGGCTTCTATAGGAAGCCAGAAAACAACCACTACAGGACTTTCTACAGGAAGTCCGAAAGGACAGCAGAAGGAGAAGTCGGCCGAAATTCTAGCTAGGGAGGTAGCAACTGTGCTAGCCACCCTAAGTATCTCTCCCAAGCCAAAAGAAAAATGAAAGAGGGAGACTCCTCTATATTTTAAAGCGAGAAGGAGTGTGAGGATTAAGACTAGCAGACCCTAGCCTCCATCAAAAGAGCCAATCACAATTGTGGATACCCCTACCACACCAAATGATAGGTCCCCCTCCAAGGCATCCATTACTTATGAGCAAGGGAGCCTGAAAACATCCTCATGGAGGGAAATGATGGAGAAATTGAACTCAAAAGCCTCTCTACAGGATGTTGAGGCTATTCTACAGGAAACTTTGGCTAAGCTGAAAGAAACTGAGCAGATGGAGGAAAGAGCAGCCAAGTCACCACAGGAGGAGGAGAAGACCGATGTCATCATGGAACCAAGCCCCCAGCCCAGCCTGGGATCTTATTATAACTTTTTGGAGGCTGGCAAAATTATTCCTCAAAAGTTCACAGTGCCACTGTTTCTAGCACTAGAGGAAGAAAGAGTACGAACCCACACTTAGATGAGGATCGCTAAATCCAAGGGGGTAGCAGATATAGGGCCTCTAAAGGAAAGACTCAAGGAAACACAAAGGGAGTTGGCAAGAGTAAGGCATGTGGAAAGCTCCCAACAAGCCAAGTTAAGAGAAGAGAATGAGTTGCTTAGATAGCAGCTACAACTACAGGGACAGAGAAAAGAAGAGGACACAACAGCCAAGGACACCTCAGCAAAACCTCAAGAAAAAGAAGGGATGCAAGCTGATCTTGAGGAACTAAACCGGCAGCTACAGGAAAGGGAATTGCAGTCAAGGATAGAGAGACAATCCCTAAAACAGCAGATGCAAGAAAAGGAGGCATAACTGGCCTGCATGGCCAGTTGGGCAATGGAAGCTCTACAATGTAGGCAGTCGGCCAAATCCTATGGCCTATACCTAAGGGATCAGTGGCTGCAATTCCAAATCAACACATTGGCACATAGGGGTATCTCCCAAATCCAAACCCCTAACAATTCATGGATTTATGTAACAACAGTTCATCGGAAGATAAGGCTAAGCTTTCAGAGTTTTACCTTCATAATTTGGCCCTTCCAAACATCACCTCGTGGGATCCCAACATAGCAGTAGGGGACATGCAACTGATGGCAATGATCATGGTTAAACCACGAAGAAAAGAGAGCGGCTGAGGTCAGGAATGTCATGGACCGAGAACTACATGAACCACTGTTGATTAGAGCAGAGCCAGGGGACCCCACAGCATTGATATCCACTCACCAGCACCTAGCAACCAACTCTCAGGCTTTATTAGAGTACATGGATCGGCAAGCCCGGGAAATAGCACACTTCGAGGATATGGAGCGATTACTAGGGGACAATTGTGTTCATGCTTGCACCCGTAGGTGGAACACATTGTCCCATAGCCTCAAAATCAGGGAATATCACACTCCAACTCGAATGAGGGAGGCCTTGGCATGAGTCCCTCTCTACAAGAAGTCTATGCAAAACCTCCAGGCCAGTTGGATAGGACTCAAGCAAAGTCCACCCTTGCTTTTGGGATTGTTAGAAGGAGGCACAGAAGAGGAAGAGCATAAGCAGTGGGAAGAGGTGGAAAGGAAGGCCGGATTCCATGACTGTGAGGAGGATACTACTTCAGAAGCCTGGGATGTGAGGGTGGTGATTAAAGCAATGAAAGACGAGGAGCTGGACTAGTTGCTAAGAGGATGAGCAACCCTTTTAGCAGGGGGGTGATGATGAGCCCCAAAATTGGTAACTTGTTGGGCTCATTTGGCCTAATTATTGTTGTTCAGTCCTTGTTAAATCCTTCATTTTTCATAGCTTATGCATTATTTTTCAGTATGTTTATGTCATTTGTACGAATAAGGGTAGTCACTCTTCCTAGGTGGCTAACACATGCTCATTTCAGGTTTTTTTTTTACACATGTTGGAGCAAAACCGAGCAATCATGGGCTAGAAGACAGCCAAGCTTGAGGTGAGGATTCGTAGGGGGGGTTGTCTATGGCATTAAATAACCCTTCCTCGGGATCATCACCCCCAACTCCGAGCTCCAAAGGCCACCAAAACCGGATCTAGAAGGCAACCAAGTAGATTTTGGAAGGGACTGTCTAACTCACAGTATGGACAGCCGAGTCCCATAGATTTAGGAGGCCAGTTAGGGCCCTCGTGATGTATAAATGTTAAGGCCTTAGCCTTCGTAAGGGACTTTTGAAACCATTGCATATTTTGCACCACAGTGCTGTTAGCTTTAGCTTGTTAACTTGTAGCCATTTTGGCATAACTCTTATGACTATTTTTTGATAATGAGAAGCAATCTGATTTTATATCAACTCTGAGTTTTCTATAGGAGCCATAGCTCTCAGGGTTGGGCCCAACCTGAGAGCCTAGGGCTTCCTTTCTGTATTGTTACTTTTCCTTTATGCATCGTTGTTTTCCTTTTATGCATTTGAAACATATTTCTGGTAGGCATATTTAGTTGTGTTGATTGGATAGATCACTGTTTATGAATAGAATTGCTTCAGGTGTTTTGGTAAGATAATAACAGGAAAAGCTACAAAGAAAAGGGACAACCACACTCTCGGTTTCACCTCATCCTTATTGGATCAGGGGCTAGAATTGAAGAAACAGTGCTGCCCCAACAAAAACACTAGTTTGCTTGACCATGAAATCCTTAGTGTACTGTTTTCCTTTGCAGAAATTAGTTATGGATTTAGATCTCTGAAATGTTTCTTTTCATAGTTGATGTACATGGTTTTCTTTCCAAATAAAGCTATTGTTCATTCATGTTATTGATAGTTAGACTAGATTAGCTAGGACTTTGGTCATTTGCAAGACTTTGTTGATTCAGTTGAATGTACACCGTACAAGGCATCTCCACCACCCTTTCATCCACCTAAGCTTCATCTAAGCCACTTGTTCCATCTCCTAGCTAGGTTCCTCGTCTCCCATCTGTCCTTTTTCCCATGTAACCCTACCTACTTGCTCAATCATTGCCTTAGCCTTCTTTAAGCCAAGTCAGCCTTCTACACCTTCTCACCACTCCACCCACCAGTCTCTGGGTCACTCCAGGCCCCTATCCTACCTCCTTATCCATCCATGCATCTTCCCTCACTCACCCCTCCTCTAAAATCCACTTTTTAAACATCCTGTAGAAATTTCTGAACATCCTGTAAAAATCTCTGAACATCTTGTAGAACCCCTGCAAACTTCTTGTAGAAGCTCACAAATGAGGTTTCTTGATAGCCAAACTTTGTGAAACTCTCTGGAAGGGTGTTTGGGGCTCCTTAGACCCTCTCTGAACCTTCCCAACCTTTTCCAAGCATTCCTCCTCCTTGATCCACCCCTGCACAGTAAAGAACAGTGAAAACATATGCATGATGAAACTGACAACTTAATCAAAATTATAAAAAGATGTTTTCTTAGGACAGAGGTAGTCTAGACACATGTATTTTACCTTCATAGAAGTAATGACATCTCTTTCAGTATTTTGCATGCTCATCTTTGCATCAGTAGGACTAGCTGGTAGAATTAAGGTTTGTTAGGGTTTGCGCTTTCCTCCAGTTTTTCAATCTCTTTTCGCAAATAGATTAGCTTTCTTCGAGTTAGCTTTCATCCATCAATTACAAAGCTTCTTATAAGAGCTCATAGAAGTTGGCTTAAGCTCCTAGCGGACTTGTCCCAGCTGACCAAGTGACAACTACGACAAGAGCTAGTACTTGTGCATACAGCACCGTCACTTCCAAGTTTGTTACGAACAACCGGGTTGATAAAAGTAAATAAGGGAGTCCCAGGAGTTGCAGCATTATTGCTGCAATACTGGAGCCCACCACCTTGCTCAAATGACTCTATAAGCACTTGTGGTTTCAATGGCATTTCATCATAAACTACAGTGTTGCCTATCCTTTGGCAACTGTCACACTTTTTAACATAAGTCTTTGAGTCTCTGAATATTTATGGTCAATAATAGCCTAGATTCAACACCTTGTATGTTGTTCTTTTCCCTGCAAAATGACCACCACATGGTTCATCATGACATGCTTCTAAAATATCGTAAATTTCATCTTCTCTTATGCATTGTCTAATTAAAAGATCAGGTCTAGTATAGAAAAGGTTTCCATTAACCCAGCTATATCTAGCATTATCTCTAATTATTTTCTTTTCTTTTCTTTTCTTTTTTGTAAAATGAGAAGGTAATTTTCCAAATGATAGATAATTAGGTATGTTAGCAAACTATGGGGTTTTGATTGTTATAGAAAATAAGTGTTCATCAGGAAAATTATCAGAAACAGGAACGATCGCACCATGAAGATGAAGCTTTGATAGTAAATCTGCCACTTGATTGTCTTTTCCTGGTCGATCCAAAATATGAACGTTAAACACTTGCATTAATAACAACCATATAGTGGTTTTGTCATTAGTGGTATGTTTATTCATCAGATATTTTATGGATGAATGATCAGTATAAATGACCACTTGATATTCTGTGACGTAATGTTTGAATTTATTTACTGCATGCACAACAACTAACATTTCTTTTTTAGTTATTGTATAATTTAACTTAGCTGGAGTTATATTTTTGCTCATGAAATAGATAGCATAGTGTTGGGTCCCTATAACACTAGTGATTACCCCATTACTATTGTAGTTGTACCCCTTATTAATATTGTTGTGCCCCTATTGTCCCCATATTGTTATTACTGTGCCCCATAGAATCCCTCTATTGTTATTTTTGTGGCTTTATATTATTATGTTAGGTCGGTTGGGTTATATTGTGACTCCTTAGACTGCTATATATAGAAAGGAGGTTTTTTCATGTGTATCATCCAAGAATTGTTCATTTATGTAATGTAAAGGAGGTTGCCCCCTCGATAGGCTAAATTCTAAGTCATGGATCTATATTTTCTATCTTTTTCTTGAGCTGGTTCCATAACATTTGGTATCAGAGCTTTGGATTCTAGGGTTTCGCTGCTCCAAACAAGTAATCATGGAATTTTCGCTATAACGTTTTTTCTACGATGTTTTAGAAGCTAAAAAAAAAACCCATTTGAGAAGAAATCGCACTGAATCTCAGGTCTAAATTTCAGAACGTTTCGCGCTATATTTGCGGAGATATGATCCGAGGAAGTTGGTCTTCTTGCAGAATCCTGAATTACATTCCAAACAGGTGATTTGGGGAATATCGTCATAACTTTCTCTCTGAGCATCGGATTGAAATTTCGTCAGAAGGTACAGAAAGAGGACGGACTGTAGTTTCTTTTATGTATTTTTTTAGAGCCAAAGGTTGAAACAGTGACTCGTGGGCGATTTCGCATAACTCTTCCTTGGAGAATCCAATTTGGATCAGATTGGTGGCATTGGAAAGAGGACACAGAGGGCTAGTGCAAGTTGCAATTTCAGAACTAGATGATCCAAAAGTACAGAGATACATCAGAGGCAATATCGAGCTCCTAAATTGAAAAAAAGGTGTGTAGATTCTTTTAAATTTTTGCTTAAGATTGGTTTGAAATTTTATTTTGAAGGAATTCAAAGGGCATAGTAGAGAATTATTATTGGTAATTGATGCCCCGAGGAAATAAAATGCAAACACCTAGTAAGGAACCTGAAATCTCTAGCATGACTCATTAAGACGAGGAAGAAATGCCACATGATATATCAAAATTACAAGAACAAGTGCAACAAATGTCACGCTCACAAAAGCTAACCGAAGCTAAGATAAATGGCGTGGAATTTAAGATAAAGGGCATGGAAGCAAAGATGGATGATTTGAAGATAGATTTGAAGATAGAGTTGAAGACAGACATGGCAGATTTGAAGGCAGATTTGACAAATTTTCTACAAGAAATACTTACTAATGGTGAAAGGGGAGTAAAGGAAACTCATGATGCGAACAAAGGAAATGTTAATCATGATTTCATAGACTCTAATGTTGGATCGAAGACCCACCATATTCCAAAATTCGATATGAGGAAGTTTGATGGCAAGGATCCCGCAACATGGATATTATAGATGGATCAATTTTTCGATCTCAATAATGTGCAAAACACACAAAAGGTACGTATTGCAACTTTATATTTGGAACCAAATCAGTTTGTATTGTATCAATGGCTTTTGTCTCGTAAACAATTTATCACTTGGGCAATTTTTACAGAAGAATTGATAGCACATTATGAGGATACAAAAAGCCACACTTTTTTAGCCAATTGATAAGTCTCAAACAAAAGGGTTCAATAATGGAGCACATTGAGGAGTTCCAAAAATTGAACCTAAGGGTAAAAGATATTCCAGAGGAGCATAGGATTGATGTGTTCATAGGGTCTTTAAGGATAATATCCAACATGATGTTCACCTTTGGGAACCTGATTCATTAGAGAATGCATTCAGGTTAGCAAGAAAAATGGAAAGCAAAATTATGGCAACCAGGAAGCATACCACTCACAACTATAAAGATGGAAGTGTTTTTGCCGTTAGTCTTCCACAACCTGTAAGGTTGACACCACAACAATTGGAAAAAAAAGAGCAAAAGGGATTTTTTATAGTTGTGATAACAAATACACTAAAGTACATAAATGTGCTGAGAAGAAATTATTCTACATCAATTGTGAAGAGGAAGAAGAAAAGGAGCAAGAAAGGTCAAAAGAAGATGATATACTCCGGGAACAAAGCCTAGATGAAGAACAAATTAATCCGACCATTTCTTGTAATGCATTGGTGGGAATTACCACTCCTCAAACCATCAAGATAGAAGGACAAATCAAGAAGAAAAAGGTAATAATGTTGATTGATTCAGGAAGTACCCACATATTTTATTCGATTGTAAGGTAGCAAAGAATTGAATTGCTTCCTATATCCATCACCAGAGTGTCAAGTGATGATTGCAAATGGAGGAACAATAAATTTCTCTGGAAAGTGCCATAATATCAAGCTATCCATGGGAGAATATGTATTGACTAGCCCAATGCTTTCCATTACAATGGGAGGTGCTGATGTTGTACTAGGAGTCCAATGGCTATAATCCCTGGGTTCAATAGCTTTTAATTTTCAAGAACTTTTCATCAAATTTTGTATGGAAGGAAAGGAAGTTGAATTAAGGGGTATTGCAGGGAAATGAGGAAAGATAATCAGCTCTAATGTTATGACAAAGCTTCTAAAAAAGGAGAAAGGAGGTGTAATTGAAAAATTATGTTCACTAGATGTTTCCACATCGGAATCATCTATTTCTCCATATCTCCAAAAAGTCCTGGACAATCATTCCAAGGTATTTGAGACTCCCAAAGGTCTCTCACCTATGTGTGATCATGATCATGCTATTCATCTGATTCCACGAAGTGTTCCTCCAAACATCAGGCCATATAGATATCCCTATGCCCAAAAGAGTGAAATTGAACGTATGGTTGTAGAAATGCTAGAGGCTGGTATAATTCAACCAAGTCAAAGTTCTTCCTCTGCTCCAGTAGTATTGGTGCACAAGAAGGATGGATCATGGCACATGTGTCCAGAGTATAGGGAGCTCAACAAGCTCACTATTAAAGATAAGTTTCCCATTCCTGTCATTGATGAATTACTGGATGAATTGCATGGATCAATTTACTTCACCAAGTTGGATCTTCGTTCAGGATATCATCAAATCAGAATGAAGACTGAAGACATTCCAAAAACAGCATTTAGAACTCATGAGGGTCATTATGAATTTTTGGTCATGCCTTTTGGCCTTACCAATGCACCTTTAACATTTCAAGGTTTGATGAATTCCATTTTCAAACCCTTCCTTAGAAAATTTGTGTTAGTATTTTTTGATGATATACTAATCTACAACAAGTCTTGGAAGGATCATGTTGAACATGTTGACAGTGTGCTACAACTATTGGAGGAGAAACAATTATATGCAAAAAGATCCAAATGTTTCTTTGGAGTACAAGAGGTGGAATATCTAGGTCATATTGTATCTCATGAAGGAGTTAAGGTAGACCCTAGCAAAATTAAAGCCATTAAGGAATGGAAAATCCCCCATCCATAAAGCATTTGCAAGGATTTCTTGGGTTGACAGGGTATTATCGCAAGTTTGTTAAGAATTGTGGGAGAATAGCAGCACCTCTAACAACATTATTGAAGAAGGATGCATTTTCATGGACTCCAGAAGCAACAAAGGCCTTACATCTTAAAGAGGCAATGTGCCAAGCACCGGTCTTAGCTACACCGGACTTCACAAAAACCTTTATTGTGGAATGTGATGCTTCAGGAAATGGAATTGGTACTGTTTTAATGCAAGATGAAAGACCCATTGCTTTTGAAAGTCGTCCAATCAAGGGAAAGTTTTTACACAAAGCTATTTATGAGAAGGAAATGTTGGCAATACTCCATGCACTTTAGAAATGGCGACCCTACCTAATGGGAAGACACTTCAAGGTAAAAACAGATCATGATAGCCTTAAATATTTTTTAGAACAAAGATAATCCTCTGAAGAGCAACAAAAGTGGGTCACAAAGATGTTGGGTTATGACTTTGAAATCATCTACAAAAAAGGGAAGCAAAATGTGGTGGCAGATGCACTCTCAAGAAAGGATGCGGATGTGGAAGCATTGTTGTGCGCCATTTCTATTATCCAACCAGATTGGATAAATGCAGCAAGGGAGGAATGGAAGAATGACGAAGAAGTGTGGGCACTTATTCGAAAGTTACAACAAGATTCTAGTACGTCAGATACATTT
>APFE031412471.1:0-16589 GCA_000404065.3 Pinus taeda | reverse complement strand
TCCATCTATAATATCCATGTTGTGGGATCCTTGCCATCAAACTTCCTCATATCGATTTTTGGAATATGATGGATCTTCAATCCCACATTAGAGTCTATGGAATCATGATTAACATTTATTTTGTTTTCATCATGAGTTTCGTTTACTATCCTTTCACCCTTAGTGACCATTTCTTGTAGCAGTTTATTCATATTTATCTTCAACTCGTCCATGTCTGTCTTCAAATCTGTCTTCCAATCACCCATGTCTGTCTTTAAATCTGTCTTCCAATAGTCCATGTTTGTCTTCAAATCTGTCTTCCAGTCATCCATCTTAGCTTCCATGCCATTCATCTTAGCTTCCACGCCATTTATCTTAGATTCCATGCCATTTATCTTAGCTTCTGTTAGCTTTTGTGATGCCGACATTTTTGCACTTGGTCTTGTAATTTTGATATATCATGTAGCATTTCTTCCTCTTCTTCATGAGTCATGCTATACCTTTCAGGTTCCTTACTAGGTGTTTCCATTTTCTTTCCTCAAGCATCAATTATCGATAATAATGCTCTACTAGCCCTTTGAATTCCTTCAAAATAAATTTTCAAATCAATCTTAAGCAAAACTTTAAAAGAATCTACACACCTTTTTTTTCTTTGTAGGAGCTTGATATTGCCTCTGATGTATCTTTGTACTTTCAGAACATCCAGTTCTGAAATTGCGACCTGTGGTAGCCCTTCGTGTCCTCTTTCCAATGCCATGAGTCTGATCCAAATTGGATTCTCCAAGGAAAATTTATGCGAAATCTCCCACAGTGACGTGATTATAGACTAGTTCAGTAGAGCGAACTTCTACGATGTGCCACAAGTCACTATTTTGACCTTTACCTCTAAAAAATATATAGAAGAAACTATAGTCCGTCCTCTTTCTGTACCTTCTGACAAAATTTCAATCCAATGCTCAGACAAAAAGTTATGACGATTTTCCCTAGGTCACCTGTTTGGAATGTAATTGAGGACTCTGCAAAAAGACCAACTTCCTCAGATCATATCTCCGCAAATATATCACAAAAAGCTCTGAAGTGTGTACCCGAGATTTAGCGCGATGTCTTCTCAAATGAGTTTTTTTTCAACTTTTGAAACGTCGCAGAAAAAAGCTATAACGAAAATTCCATGATGACTTGTTTGGAGCAGGGAAACCCTAGAATCCAAAGCTCTAATACGAAATGTTATGAAACGAGCTCAAGAAAAGATAGAAAAGATAGATCAACGCCTTAGAATTTAGTCTCTTCGAGGGGGTCAACCTCCTTTACATTACATAAATGAACAATTCTTGGATGATTCAAATGACAAAACCTCCTTTCTATATATAGGAGTCTAAGGAGTCACAATATAACCCAGCCGACCTAACAATAATAATATAAAGCCACGAAAATAACAATAGAGAGATTCTATTGGGCACAGTAATAACAATATGGGGATAATAGTGGCACAACAATATCAATAAGGGGTATAACTACAATAGTAATGGGGTAATCACTAGTATTATAGGGACCCAACAATGACTCATGTTTTTTAATGCAATTAGTTTAATTTTTTTTTTTCTACTTTTCAAATAAATGTCTTTATTAATGCAATTGATTTTATTTTTTTTAACTTTTTAACTATATGGAGAATAATTGCTTTACATTTATCCCACTTGTTTATGATAGTTATAATATATATAGACTATAATATTTTATTATGACTAATATTTGTACCTGTTTTAAATTATGAATAGAATTTATCCTTATTTGATCAGAATAAATAGAGGTAGGAAATAATTGATTAAACAATTATATGACTCTTAAAATCAAATGCTGTAATTGTTATATAAAATAATATTTATCATTCTATAAAAAGTTTATTGATACTTTCATGGTCTAACCCTAAGCATAGCCCTGTGCTAGGCTATGCATCACCGAGGCCGATGAATGAAAACACAACCGTTTTATAGAAATACTTAACTGGTGTGCAATTCAGAAATATATGGCGCCCCAAGGTAGCGGCCGGCCCAATTTTTTGCTGAGTTTCGGCAGAGTTGTTCCCTACCGAAAGCATACATATGTTATTTGACAGACGGTTGTTTAAGAATATGATTCTTTATGGCATTAATTTTCCTTGGGAGGAAAACTCAATGCTTTAGTCATATAGATCGACAAATACTTTTGCCGAATGCTCTGAAAACAGAAATCAAAAGGAAAATATGACACTTGGGATAATAAGGAATATTTCAAGAAATGTATTGCTGTTATTCACAATAATCACATGACAATCTCCCGCCCATCATTTGGAGGGTTTCTGAGTACCTTCTCACTATGTAGCTGGACCAAATGAGATATCAGTTGCATGCTCTCTCGAATCTTTTTTTTTCATAATTGCACTTAGGCAGGTATCCTTGGTCGGTCTATTCTGATTATTCTGGTAGTATATTTGTTATTTCTTGTCCATATCTATTTTCCAATGTCTAGATCAGGTACAGGTGTCGTATTCATGAAGTGTAATACTACGTCTGGTAGTTGCTCCTTTAAACATTTAGATTCAAGGATTATTGCACTCTGCATTAATCTGCTTAGACTGGACACGAACCTTTACCAGAGGACCTGTAGTTTTTGCACTGAGATGGCCCCGATGGGGGCACGGGACCCCTTGGAAGCGATTCAAACAATCCGTTCCTCATCTCAATATTGGTATTATTTTCCATTGGATCTCCCTGAACTGTGAACTTGAATTTCAGCGGCCTGCAAGCCGAACCTTCACGGACCATCGTGGCCACCATAATCATGGCAATCAATATTACCAGTCGTGCTGCTATTCTCATTTCCATCTCACTGCAAACTATACAATACTTATCGTTGGAGTCCCAGGAAAAAAAGGATTGCACCAATACGAATATCAGAAGAAGAATAGCAATAATATGAGCGTATCCCACTCTTTACATGCAAATATATATAGGGAGGGAGAATAAGGGAGCCTCGACAATATGATCTTTGGCGATTTGTTTGACGTATTCAATGGAATGGCGTGGACTCCCAAAGTCATCGAAAATGAATCCCGTTCTGTTAACCTAAGTCTTCTCCACACTCCACCAGTAAATTTTGACTTTGAATTTCCGTTCATTAACAAACGTCTATCTGATTAGAGAACACGCGGTTCGACTTATCACACCTCGGTATATCTTTCATGGTCAATTATTTCAACTCTGTCTCCAGCCGTTGGATGATTCAAAACATGTTGCAATCGTAGTCCTTTTATTTAAATTAAAGGAACATATTTCAAAAATAATATCAATTATCGGTGGACCTTTGGATTTTTATATTCAGAGAAGATTTATTTTAATAATGAAGAAATATTGATTTTTTTGGTGTGTAACTGGAAGTTTATTGCATGTAGGTGTAGGTGTAATGTAAATATGTAACAAATTTAAAAAGTTTTCTAAATTTATAAAGAAAAAGGCTGACGATGTGTAAATATTTAAATGTTGGCATCTATCACAAGTCCAAAAACTACAACGAATTTCACAACCAAATTTAGAACAATATGACAAGATTTTTAACAATGCATATTCATCCCAATTTTTCTGTGGATACTATTAACTTGTAAAAAATAGGCTTCGTTACAATAACATATGCCAATACCATAGCTTATCAATACCACATGGCAAAAAAAAAGAATTATTTTAATTCAATTTTATAACGTTTTTTTAATCTAATCTAAAAAGAAAAGGGTTACAATTATTTTTGAAATATAATTAAGTCTTCTGTCACGACTACTAAAAAAATTCCCATAGAAATTAAATTAAGGTTTTAATTAATTAAAAATGAATATATATATAAACCAACATAGATTCATCTTACCTCGGGATTCTGAGGGATGAAAGCATGCAAAGTAAGTACGAATAATAGATTAAAGATAGTGCATGATTTTTAAAAGCTATTCATTATTTTATTTTCGTTGATATGATTCATCCAAAATAAAGGTTTAATATTTTAATGCCATTTGAGTTTTTCTAATTTAGATACCTTCTTAAACACAATACAACGTGATCAAATTTAAGAGAGAGAAGGGGCGAAGGCGGGGAGGAGGGGTGGAGAAAGGAAGGGAGATAGTAGCAAAGATGGTGGGACAATAGAGAGAGAGAAAGAGAGAGAGGGAGGTGGGAGAGAGGGAGAGAAAAGAAGGAAGAGAGAGAAGGGACATAGAGAAGGAGAGAGGGAGAGAGATAGAAAGAGAAGGATTTGGAGAGGAAGAGAGGGGGAGGAAAGAAATAAACATGGAGAGATAGAGGTGGAGAGAGATAGATTGGGAGCAACAAGGGATGGATGGAGAGAAAGTGAGGGAGAGAGGAGCGGAGGGAAGAGAGAGAAGAGAGGAGATAGACGAGGAGAGAAGGAAAGTAGAGATTGATGTAGACATAGAGAAGGAGGGTAGAGAGGAAGGAGAGAGGGAAGGAGATAGTAACAGAGTTAGAGGAAAGAGAGAGAGAGAGAGAGAGTGATGGAGGATGAGAGGAGGAGGGAGGTGGGAGAGAAGAAAGAGAGGGATGACTCAAGAGAGAGAAAGAGAGATATCAAATTGGAGGGGAGAGAGAGGGAGGGTAGAAGACATACATAGACGGAGAATGGTAGAGAGAGAGACAGAGTGACAAGGTAGCGATGGAGAGAGAGTGAGGGAGAGAGGAGAGTGGGAGGGAAGAGAGAGAGAAGGAGAGAGATAGATAAGGACAGAAGGCGAAGAGCGAGAGAGAAAAGGGGAAGAAAGGGAGAGGAAGAGGGAGGGAGAGAGAGATAGATATGGAGAGAGAGTGTGTGTGTTTTGGTGGTGAGATAGAGAGAGGGAATAATAAAGAGACACAGAAATAGAAATATAGATATTATACAATATTATATAACTGACCTAGGTCAATCTTAAACCCAGATCTATCAAGCATCGAGAGGGATCCAATCTCTCGAGGTGAAAACCTTTCCTCATGTTTTTCACTCAAAAAAAAGGTTTTCACCTCGAGAGATTGGATCCCTCTTGGCGCTTTATTAGATCCAGTGTTAATATGGATCTAGGATGCTAATATAAAATATATAAAAAAAAAAATTGAGAAAATGGAAGATAAAAGTAACCATTACAATTATATATATATATGATGTCAGTTCACTTGATTTTTTTTTAATTAAATCGCTTTATATTATAATAGATTTGAAGAGTGGAGGTTGGGGTTTATATCTACTTCTTTTCTTTAACCACTTTTTAGGCAAGTTCAAAGCTCGAGGTAATAATTTGACATGCATGTTAGCATAAGACTGTGTATTAAAGGCAAATCAAGTGTCCAATTGAGTACTTAGTTTGAGTTGTAAGTCTGATTTCATTGGCATAACGATATAATATCATAGGAACAATTAAAAAAATTATTTTCTCTGCGCGTACATGTCTGAAGCAATGAATTATTGATATATAGACTATAGAACAACTTAACAACTTTGTACCAAATGCGTTCACATAGGAACTAAAGTTTCCGTGTTGTACATAACAAATAAAATGCAATTTTACTATATTCATCGGATGTGTTTTCATTATATTAATGAATGTTTAATGTTATGTACAAAGTTTCGGTTTAGCGATTATTGCTATGAAGATGATTATCTCTGATAGGTTTATTTCCTGTAGTTTTATGTGAAATTATCTTTTGAAATGCAAATAATCCCTCCTTGTATCAAATTGATTATGCAATGAACACAACATCACAAAATTCTTATTGTAATGTGTTTGAGATAATTCTATCAGCATATATCAACTATATTTGCTTGTGTAATTTTGCTAGTAGTTATTAATAATTAAATTAAAAGTCCAAAAAATTATTAATGTATTTAATATATATGAAGCATATACCGATTACCATGTTAAATTTTATTTGTAAAAGTCTATGACGTAAGGTTAAATAAAATAGAAAATAAATATAATAAAATACGGTTAACCAAAGTCCTTTGATTATCTATACAATCCATTTACTTCTTTATTTCTTATGTTAATGCTTTATTTTCTTTTCTTCCCCTTCTCATTTTGTCACTCTCTTCTAGATAATAGAAGCATTTAACTAATTTTTATAGAAGAAGTTAATTATATAAGAAAATTTATTATGAGTGGTAACAATATATAAATGAAGTTGTAGGAAATGGGGAGGGTCAATAATGAAAATAAAATAATAATAAAAAATAGTGTTAGAATTAGACTAATGATTGAGACCAAGTTGACAAAATGGAGGGTTCTCCTGCTCATAAAAAAGGAAAATAGAGGATAGGAAGAGATTATCGAGACTCTAGGAAAGACCCAACTAGTGAGGTGCATCAACAAGAAACATAGTAGAAGGAATAATAACTCTAAGAGAAAAAGGATGAACATTCATAATATGAGTAAGAAATATAAGTAAAGAGCCAATAACGTGAGTGAGATCAACAAAAATTGAAAAAGAAAATCAAAATAAACACATAGAAAACGCGCCACCAAAGATTACACCAACCCATGTTTCCAACATCCCATTTTTAATAATTCTAATAACACTAATAGATTAGATAATTACCATGTATTTTATCACCATCTTAGCATATGATGAAGGCTATTATATCACAATCATGCATGAGTGCGAGAAAAACTTTCACATGCTATAATACATTAGTATTTATTTATAAGAGGAAATTATAAATATCATGATCCACCTCTATAGTCACATTGATCTAAAATAAAATGAGGTGAGTATCAACCCAAATAAACTAGTACAATGGCACAATCCATAACAAATATCGACCCAAAAGCACCATTACATTCTTGGGCATTATAGGCATCTAATATAACCTATATCCTTATGTCATCGCAAGGGATTTATTATCGTAATATTTCCACATCACATATTATATGAAAGAGGGAAATATTGCAACCACTAATGAAAAATGACAAATAGATGCATTTGGATGAGACGCATGAGGAACTAGGAATCTAGGGCACGAAAATCTCACACTAGAGGACTAAGTGGAAGTAGTTTATGGAAAAGTCATTTATATGTGGATTCCATCATAGAAGAGGATTCTAAGATTGGTTAAATACCTTATAAAGTCCCTCCATTGAGATTGTAGGGAAATTTTACCAGGTAGTACAATAAATAAGAAATGGGAAACATAACACAAAAAAGTTAATTGAATAACATAGTAGTTATCAAATAATTGATTGTCTAGAGACCATTATACAAATGGAAGAAAAGTGAATATATCTATATATATATATATATATAATATATTAAGAAAATGATGATTTAGATGGTTCTCAAAAGCATGATCAACTATAGAGTAATTTCTTACTTAAATTTATTATATATTATGTAATAAAACTATTATGTCAGTAAGGGTATATATTAAAAAATGTATTTAAAATTTTAGAAAAATTGCGAAACATGTTAATTCATCTTGGAAGGGAGGTTATTCCATAATTTTGCGTTACCAAAATGGTGAGGAGAAGCATCTGGATACAGACGTTTTTCGGTGATTGATTAGTAGGTACATAAATGTGTTCACACTAGCTATTATATGATATAACCAAATTTGCAATTTCAAAACATCTTCTTAAAGGACTGTGCTCCATTAACTGTCCAACCTCATCACTATGAGGGGACATATTAATTTCCCAAAATATCTCATGATCCGAATGATATTGATCGAGAAAGCCTTGAAGAAGATTTCCATGATGTGAACCTAGGCTTATTTCTTCTTTCCTTTCCGAGGCTTTGTAAATCAACCACCCTTGTACATGATCTTGGTGAAGCCAACATTGCAAAAATTATAACAACGCAAACCTCACATCCTTATCCAAATAGAAGTTAATATTTGACTTAAATTGTATAAGGAGACCATAGCCTTTTCAATATTTAGCGCCAAAGTATCCTCCACCCATACATGAGAACCTTGCCACATATAACAAGACTTTCAATTTCCATCCAAACTAATGAAAGACCCAACACAATAGCCGTGCACTACCTAATCAAAATTAATGACTCTTGGAGAAAAATAACCACATTGCACCATGTATCCCAATGATAAATAAAAGAGAGAAAAAGGAAATATTCATACCTAATGCTTACAAATTAAAACACATTTTTTCTCTCTAAATGAGCGAGCCATGGGGGGTTTTGAGCATCTGGTTGAGCTTGGGGCTCCCTTTCTACCATTTTCTCATATGAATCCTAGTAATGTTTTCCAACAAACATAATACCATCCACAACACTAGATACTTTGCAAATTCTTTAAATTCAAATTCTCCCTAAAAGACCATGCCAACCAAAATGTACACCAAAACATTGTAGTGAGCTAACAAATATTAAAAACAAAACCATCCTTACGTTGGAATTCCCTACCTTCCCCTAGCTTGATTGATGTCCAACTATAGCCGCCAACAAAATCACTTCCAATCGTGGCATATGAAACCCTTACAAAATCTCTAGAAATCAATTTTAACCAAATACCCATTACAACCAGAATGGAAACCAATACATTGTTGGGAGTTTCCAAAGACAGAAATAAAAATTTTCCCTTATCCCACCACCTTTTGAGTGAATTAGAAAATTGTATATCAACTGTTACTCATATTTTCCTTTCCCTTTAAGATTTAAGGTTTTTCTACCTACCTTGCAGATCACTTGCATAACTGCTAAGGCAACCATAGTGATTATTTAATGTCATATCAATAATCTGAATTGCATCATCCTACACACCTTGATACAAGAACACTCTACTTTCACTAAACAAAAGAACCTTAAGGGTGATGTAATTAATTCTCATAATTAAATTTCAAGGGAAGTAACAATGTCACAACAAAGAAATGTATAGAAATTGTGTTGGTCACCAACAATTGGGTGCAATTTATGAATAAATGAGAAAAGCTACACGAACAATTCTAGGAAAGAATTAGTTAATTATAAAAAGGGATGGAATGCCTCAGTAATTGTTTTTATGAAAATAGATGAGAAGATAAAAGAGATAAATAATGGTGAAAATGAATTGGATAAATGATTTCAGATCAATTAAGATAACTTCATCTCATCATGGTCAACTATTATAAAACATTACAATAACTCAACAATTCCAAATAAAATAAAAATTGTTCTATAGAATATATGAGTCCTCAAAAACTTTATATCAACCAAGAAAGCATACACTTAATAAGTATAAAAATATTGATGGAAAAATGGACCAAGCAAGTAGAATAATTCCTTTAGCTATGGACGAAATTTTCAAAGGTTGTGAGAGAGTTGTTTTTCTCATTTGCAAAGGATGGTCAGGATGTTGAATCAGCCAAATTGTAATGAGATACCCCTCTAGGGTGATACTATGGCTGTCATTAAGGCCTATTGGAGAAAGAAGGAATACATATAGGCAATGTAAAGAGGCAATAATAATGAGCTCATCAAGCCAAGACTAGTAGAAGTATAATGGTTGTAAATAGTATGAATGTACCTTTTCACCCTTGGGTAAATATATATAATATAAATTTTATTCCTCAAATCCCTTTTCATGGTTGGATGTTTGTTGATTCTCAAGTACTATCGTGAGGGGTTGTATATATATATATATATATATATATATATATATATATATCTGTGTGTGTGTGTGTGTGTGTGTATGTATGTCTTTCTTTTTATGTAATGAACTCATAATGGTGGTGTCATGGACAAGCGGTAATAAATGTATTATTGTAGCTCTCATTCTAAATAAATAAGGCTGTTACTCAAAATTTTGTTCACTTTCTTATGTTGGGTGATGACGTGTTTTATTTTTATTCCTTGGCTTTGTTAATGAACAAAATTGTTGATCTAATCTATGTTTTGAACTCACATAACTTGTTAGTATTATTTATGATGGTTTATTAGACATTAAGTGCATTTATATGAGATGTGATCTCATTGCTAATATTTTCATAATAACTAGGGAAGCTATTATCTATGGCTAAAGATAAAGCTAAGATGAAAGAGGTAATATAATAGAAACATATAGTTCATTTTTATGGATAGGAATTAACAAGGGAGAGGAACAACCATTTAATCCAAATATAGCTTATTGGGAAAATATCTTAAAGGATTTTGACGAACCCATTTAGAACATGAATTAATTGAGAAATGAATTTTGAATATCCATAGTGCATGAAGTAAACATTTATATTGATATACACCATAGCTGATGCCATGGAAGCATCCTTGCATGAAATTATAGACAATATTGATGATAACTATGTTTACTCTCTATGTAGGAACTAAATAAATTGTATTCTACCGAAGGGATGTTGTTCTCGAGGGATAAATACTCAAAGCGTAAATGCTAAATGTATATTGTGTAATTTGGATAGGTAACTAAATAGACTGTATTATATCCAAGGGATGGTGTTCTAAAGGGATAAATACTCGAAGAACAAACACTGAATGTATATTTTGTAATGTGGATAGGTAAGGAAAAAAATGATATTTGCTAAGATTCATATGCTATTTTTTAGTCTTACAAGATAAAGATTGTAAACTATAATCCAATTGGAATACATAGGTAAATACATTTTCATACATAGGTTCTTTGAAAAATGATAAATAAGGGGTTGTTAGAAACAAGTGAATTTTTTATGATTGATGTTAACAACATCATATCAGTGTGGCCATGCATGGAAGGATGGAAAGGAGAGAAAATATAAATAACTAAGGGATTTTTATTATTTAAGGCACACTAGGAATAGTTGGAGAATTATGGAAATACTAAGGTTGATGTTGATTAACGATACTTTATTTGAGAGAAGAATTTCCGTACATATCAATTCTTAATGATGTATATCATATAACGTTGATACTTTTATCCATTACTTAAATTCAAACTATTAAATATCAATTTCTCTCTTTTCATAGCCATGGATGCTAATTTTGTGGATATTTCTTGATGCACGAAACCCCTTGATGGTGGAATCCTGATCACGAAAGCAATCTCCCTGCCATATACACAAGCAATTATTGGAAGCTTTTATGCTTGCTCCCTCATTAAACAACCCGGAACCTTACATATTTCATTCATATAAAACTATCGGACTTGGGACTTATGGTTATGTCCACACATCTCTATCGGAAGCATTATAGATGCACTTTTACATTAAAAACCCCGACTATACAACTTAATCGAATACAAAGGATTACATGGGAAAAACTACTCTGAAAGTCATAAGTTGAACTTCAAAATACATACACCCACATATATAAATCTCTCAGGTCCGATCATCGCCTTTTCCATATGTCTTATTGCATTTCCTCCATTCTCTGCAATACAGAGAAACAGATGGAAAAATTGTTCAATATCTTACGGCCGGATCTTAAAAATATTACACCCGCATCTATAAACTTTCGGGTCCGCTGCGCTGTTCCTTTACACTCCCAATCACTGATTACTCTGATCTCCGATCTCCGATTGGAGCTCTATCACCATCGACATATGTAATTGGCCATCGCTATCGCATATTGGCCATCCCTTTTCCGCTACCACTTGACTTTGCTATATGTGAACAACGATTCAACCGCTACCGTCAATTCCCTTCTCAGATCTAATCGTCCCCGTTCCATCACAATGTCGCAATTGCTCTATTCTAACTCTCAGTTTTGATATCACCCAAGGTTTTTCTACCGATGCAATATATCGACGTAATCACAATCGAAACTTTGTAAGTCCTAAGTCTGCCCTCATATCAATCTTGTCGATGTGATATGGCGACTCTGCTCCCCTCGATTAGATCTGGATTTTTGATCTTCCAGATCAATGGGTACTGTGCATCAATCCATCTATTCCCTCTTGGACTTGATCTCACTTATTTTTAACAGATTCTGCATGATAAACATGATTCTCCTCCACATTTTGTTTCTACGCAAGACCTCCATATATAACAGTAAGCTATGATCTATTTGAACCACTCAACCATGGCTATAATAATAAAGATCCAATCATGCTTTAATGTTGTGATTCAGCACTGAAGGAATAAAACAGATAAGAATGCTTTGGTTATTCCACACGTTAATGTACAGAGAAAAGCAAAGGATTTTAATACAAATGACCCATTAACACACACACACACACAATTATTTATTCATTATAATGAATTTACAAAGTCTCGGCCCTCTGGCTCCATTACATAAATAAAAGGCCTTGTTTCAATCTTTAAACCCTCGCTCTCTCCTCTCAAGCTTCTCTCGAACCTCTAACTAACCTATCTGACTTCTCTAGTTTCTCTCTAGTTTTCTCTCACTAACCTATCCAACCTCTCTATTATACAAAAAGATCACAATTTATACAAAAGTGGATTCATGAACCAATTCTAGTTTAGATCCCAAAATCTCTCACTCTTCCTAAAGAACCTCTTCAACTCCACTCTTTTATAAAAAACACTAAATCAAGCTTTAAGATTCCTCATATTCTATTCAAACCAAATAAATATAACTGTTTGACTTAATCTACACGCAGCGAGGATCAATTAGTCACTATGCCTTTTTCTCATATTTTTATATGAATAAACACCCTCACACCTTTAAATAACTAAAATTAACTAATCTCTTATCTTCCAACCCCTTGTTAGTCATAACATGTGATCATGTTATCACATTGCTGACTAGGCCTGAATGCTCCTGGATCAGACTCCCAAAGTTGAAAGTTTTCATGACCTCTTGGTCATGTGTTCCTTCTATTGTCCATCTAGTATCCCAAACTTTACTTTGTAACTGGTCATCACTTCCATCATGCTACTAGGTCAATTCTTCTGCCACTGTCGCTTTTGTTCTTCCTGGATTCCAAATCTTATTTTTCTACCATTCTCTTTCCCTTCTGATACAAATTCCTTTTGTTAATTTCTCTTCTTTGTTGTCCCTGTTTTTAACTATCTTCATCTTACTCAATTTCTCAACTTCCTCTCTATAATTCATTCTCAATCGAACTCCAGTGACATTTGTCTACTGTACATTCTCCTTTACCATATAAATTATAAAAATTTTGTCCAATTCGTCTTCACGACTGTCATTTACAAACTGTTGTTTGTATTCTACAACATCCCTTTCATTATCATTAAAGATAATCATTTCCTATATGTTATCAGGTTCATCTAATATCTTTTCCAAGAAAATACAGATTCCTTTATACTCAATAAGCATGTCAATTTCATATGACTCCTCCTTCCTGTATAAAACAGAATTCCTATCACAATTGTCAGATTCAAAATAAATATGGGTTTCAATATTCATAGGTAATTCTGCCATCAAATCGTTATACTGTTCTTCTGCATAAGTTATAAAACTATCATCAATTCTCATTCCAATACTTTCCTCTACATTACATAGTGTTCCTTGTTCTAACACAAGACTATCATTCAACAATTCTATAGCTAGCTTTTCTTGGAGCATATCATTATGAAGTATCTTTTCATCCTCTATACTTATACCACTGCAACAAAATGATGTTGTTTTATCTTTTCCTACAACAGAAACAAAATTCTAGTTTACTAAAGTTTCTTCATGGTTTACAGATTCATAAAAATAATCCACTTTAGAATCATAGAATTCCTGAACTTCTACATCTGTCAACATCATCTTATATTTCTTCACAATTTCTATAATACTTTCATTTTCTTATCTTCAGTTCATTTAATCATCACAATTTCCCTGTAAATACCATCATTCTCAAGATTATTAAATACATTCTCAAAATATCTTTTTGTTTAGCAATCTCTTCCAGTAATCTCACTTCTTCATCAACATGCATAAGCACATTGTCCAATTTTTGTTCATCACTTGTCAAACCTGAAAACATACACAACATGTCAGTTTCAAAAATACAAGGCTCTTCATTTGAAGCCTTAGCGATCAGCTTCTCATGATTCTCTGAATTATTCTGACAGTTCACTAAGTTATTGAGAAATTCTTCCTCAACATCTCTGATTTCTTCCTCATCAAAGAAAACTTCTAGGACTGCAACTTCTTGACTATGCTTGGCAACTTCATCATAATTTTGTAGAATACCTTCCTATTCTACACAATTTCTTCGAACACTCAGTTTATCCAAATAAGATAACAATGTCTCCTCCTCTTCTATGATAAGACTTTGATCTTTCAAAGATTTCCTTGACTTAACTTCTTCAGCTAAGTTCTTTGTGTCAACTTTCCTTCTCTTCACTTCACAAATCTGCAACGCATTTGTTTCCTTTCCTATTTCCATTTCCAATTGGTCTTTTATCAATGCTAAAATTCCTTCAAATATGATCCAATAAGTTTTCACTAAGAGAAGAAAACCATTTAGCCATACCTTTTAATTTCCTCCACCAATTCAAGTCTTGAAAGTCCTTATGCACCTCCTTCTGTGTTTTTTTTGGTCTCTGCCTCTTTCACCTTTTCACACACAGGTTCAAATTCATTAGGTTGCATACCTGCAATTTTACATTCACAGAAATGATTAATCCCAAATTTATGAGATCCTCTTTTCTGTGAGGATGCTACCTACGCATTCCTCTCATTCTGATCTCAGTGTCCTGTGTAGTCTGATCCCCATCTGTATCAAATTCACTTCAGTGCAATTTTACATATGCTCAGATTTAAAATTCAATTTCCAAACCAATCCTTACAGAGCGATGATCTAGTTCTGATACCACAAATTATGCAGGAAACACCTTGATGGTGGAAATCTGATCACAAAAGCAATCGCCCCGCCATATACACAAGCAACTATTAGAAGCTTTTATGTGTGCTCCTTCCTTAAACAACCTGGAACTTTACATCTTTCGCTCATATACAACAATTGGACCTCGGAATTATAGTTATGTCCACACTTCTCTATTAGAAGCATTATAGATGCACTTTTACATTAGAAACCCTAGCTATACAGCTTTATTGAATACAAAGGATTACACAGAAAAAACACTCTGAAACTCATAAGCCGGATTTCAAAATAAATACACACACATCTATAAATCACTTGGGTCTGATCATCGCCTTTTCCATATTCGTTATTGCATTTCCTCCAATCTCTGCATTACACAGAAACACATGGAGAAACTGTTCAAAATCTTATGGCCAGATCTTAAAAATATTACACCTACATCTATAAACTCTCGGGTCCACTGCGCTATTCCTTTACACTCCCGATCCCTGATTACTCTGATCTCTAATCTCTAATTGGAGCTCTATCGCTATCAACATATGGAATCGGCCATCGCTATCGCATATCAACCATCCCTTTTCCGCTACCACTTGACTTTGTGATATGAAAACAGCTATTCAATTGCTACCATTAATTCCCTTCTCAAATCTAATAGTCCTCGTTCAATCACAATACCATAATCACTCTGTCCTAACTCCCAGTTCCGCATATCACCCAAGGCTTTCTGCCGATGCGATATATCGACATAATCGCAATTAAAACCTCATAAGGCCTAAGGTCCACCCTCCTTATATCAATCTTTTCGATGCGATATGGCGAATATGCTCTCCTCGATTAGATCTAGATTGTTGATCTTCCAGATCAACGATTATTATGCATCGATCTGTCTACTCCCTCTTGGACTTGTTCTCACTTGTTTTTAACGGATTCTGCATTATAAACATGATTCTCCTCCACACCCTATTTCCATGCAAGACCTCCATATATAAGAGTAAGCTATGACCTATTTGAACCGCTCAACCATGGCTATAACAATAAAGGCCCAATCATGCTTTAATGCTGTGATTCATCACTGAAGGAATAAAATAGAGAAGAATGCTTCATTTGTTCCACAGGTAAATGTACAGAGAAAAGAAAAGTATTTCAATACAAGCGGCCCATTAACACACACACACAATAATTTATTCATTATAATGAATTTACAAAATCTCGGCCCTCTAGCTTGATTACACAAATAGAAGGCCATGTTTCAATCTTGAAACCCTCGCTCTCTTCTCTCAGGCTTCTCTCGAACCTCCAACTAGTTTCTCTCCCACTAACTTATCCAACCTCTCTATTATACAAAAAGATCACAATTTATACAAAAGTGGATTCGTGAATGAATCCTGGTTTAGATCCAGAAATATCTCACTCTCTCCTAAAGAACCTCTTCAACTCCACTTTTTTCTAAACAAACGTTAAATCAAGCTTTTAAATTCCTCATATTCTATTCAAACCAAATAAATCTAACTGTTTGGCTTGATCTCGATACAGGGAGGATCAATCAGTCACTATGTCGTTTTCTCATATTTTTAAATAAATAAACACTCTTACACATTTAAACAAATAAAATTAACTAATCTCTTATCTTTCAACCCCTTGTTAGTTACAACATGTAATCATGCCATCATATTGTTGACTAGGCCTGAATGCTCTTGCATCATTTCTATGGTAATCTAGTTATAATATTCTCATAGAAGGTGTGATATTTGGTAGGAAGGAATCAATTTGGTTCTTAGTGATTTTGTATTTATGATTATTATGTTATTTTGTTAGGGGTAGTGGTGACCACAATAATTCTGCGCTATATTAGTTTTTTATAGTAATATATGTTAATTTTATAATATCCT